>JAQPZY010001678.1:8087500-8335000 GCA_029931535.1 Margaritifera margaritifera
GCTCAACTTCTAGGGTATTGTTATTGATAATAGTTGAATTTTATCACATATTTAAAGAAAAGACCACATAATTAAAGCGAATCTTGCAGATAGATCTTCCTATGAACATTTCGAACAAGTATCGTACGGATGCGGAAAATTATTTAATATCGCGCGGGTTATTTGGTTGTTGATTTGGTGTTTTTACGGCACAGCAACACAAGTATGTTATATAGTGCTACAATAAAGTACTTTGCAAAGAATTCCGTGGTCAATAATAACAAAGTCATTAAACAAGTAAATTACGTAATTGACACTCAACATTGTACCAAAAAATATCAGAGACATATTACACATTACACACTCGGGGGATCAGCCCTCTCATAGACAATATCTCCCTCATATTTCAGATACATTGTCTCGTGTCATCATGTAACCATTTTTTCTATAGCAAGTCGCACTTAGGTTGGAGAAACGCGGGAAAATCAAAGCCAGTATGTCACAAACTATGTTAGGTTCATCAAGTCACCAGGCATGGGTAAGGGAACTGTCAACTGAACACTTTTGAACACCAGGCATGGGTAAGGGAACTGCCAACTGAACACTTTTGAACACCAGGCATGGGTAAGGGAACTGCCAACGGAACACTTTTGAACACCAGGCATGGGTAAGGGAACTGCCAACGGAACACTTTTGAACACCAGGCATGGGTAAGGGAACTGCCAACTGAACACTTTTGAACACCAGGCATGGGTAAGGGAACTGCCAACGGAACACTTTTGAACACCAGGCATGGGTAAGGGAACTGCCAACGGAACACTTTTGAACACCAGGCATGGGTAAGGGAACTGCCAACGGAACACTTTTTGACACTCTTTGTGTACGTTGCTGAAATACAATATGCATTGTTTTTCTTCAGATGATTCCACATCCATATCATAAATCAATAAGACAATAGCCACTCATTGTTTACTGGCGGCTACCTACTGCTGGGGTTCTCTTGATAAAATAAATTGGCTGATAAAATAGCGTAGCCTAACGACTCGATAATTTCATTGAAAAACCCTTGCAATAAGGAATAAACTACTCTTTTCTATTATATAACCCAAACTTGTGCCTTGGGAATCATTTCTATCATGCATTAATTGAGTACACATCTGATAGCAGATTGTGAAGGGATTCATTATGATAAACTTACTACCTCATGCTACACTGGAAAGAAAACTAGCACATTTTAAGGAAATCATAAGGATTTTTGTGCATTCCATGGGGGCCCCGGATGGCCTACTGGTCTAAGGTGCTCGCCTTTACAGATCACTCACACATCTCACCTCTGTCCGCGTGGGTTCGAGTCTCGGTTCGGCCAAAGTGGGTATGTTAGAAAGTTTGCCACTAGCTTCCCGTGGGTCGGTGGTTCTTCCCGGGATTTTCCCTGTTTTTTCCTCCGCCGAATATAATGGCCACCATGTATAGCCTATCATGTGCTGAAAAATGGCGTTAAACTCACAAAAACAAACAAACCATTACATGGATAACGCATATATGTTAATGTGACGTTGATTTTACAACACAACCTTGTACCGGGTACTTTAGACTGTAAGTCGTTGTAGCGGAATATGTACCGTATATACCCGCTTATAAGCATGATGAATGTCGTTTTTTCTGCTGATTACTCCTAACAAACTACATAGACCCAGATCTGCCGGGGCATTATGCTACGGCAGATCTGGGTCTATGCAGTTTACACTTAGACCCTACTTATATGCCCGTAAAAACGGTGATTGTAGGTAAGAAAAATGGGTAAACCAGATAAAACCATTGATCACGGTTATATAACCTGAGACCGCAGGGGTGCTAAGCGAGACAATTGAGGTGGTGCCAATATTTGCAAAACTCGAACAAGACGAAAGGAGAAGAGAAAAGAAAACAATATACTTATCTGACAATCTTGTATTTATAATAGGGCCTATTTCAACGTGGCATATAAAGAGTCAAATCTAAGCATTCAGTTTTCAGGATCTGAAGAAAAATAATATCTGCTCTCAATCCTGGAAAGGTATTATATCTGTTGTATGTGGTTTCTTTTACTAGATAACGATCACGGTTAATAGATGCGTCAAGGGCACTGTAAATGTATTGGGTAATTTTAGGCAACAATTGGTAAAGAAAATAATAGGGAGAATTCCTTTTGGAAGTTACTTTGAGATTTGTAGTTATTACGGAAACGATTATGTTCTATTATAAACAGTCAGTTGACCAACACACAAACAATACCTTTCAGAAAATTGAAAAATTAACAAAACCAATAAATACAGTCCAAATTCCATTCACTAAGCTAATTGATGTCAAGAACTACGTATTGCACAAAAAAAAAAAAAAAAAAAAATTCATGTGATTGACACGTTATTGAAACTTTTTTATAATGCGAATTTAGACTGCATTTTTATTAGCATTATCTACACTGAAACCTAATTTATAGGAGCTAATTTATAGATACATAGATAGCTGCTGCGAAATGTTTAAAATTTTTTAGTTACTTGCATATAATGCAAATGAGTGTCAGGTAATATAGGTATCTAGCAGATGTTACCTGATAAATTCGCATTACCAATTTTAAATGTCTAGAGATAATGATTATAAAGTCCATGTACAAGAGGGATACCTCTCGGGAAAAAAAGGACTTATAAGAGGTAACTCTATTATCTCAATTTTTGTGAATTTCATGAGCCATATTTAACATTTGCATAGTGTAATGCTAAGTCTCAGAAAATGATACAGAGATTATCATTACCTGCCAATGTTAATTATCTGGAGATAATGCTAATTAGGTCCAGGTAATATAGGGATACCTGCCAAGTAAGCTAGGATTATCATCGATTGCCATAACCTGCCATTTTTAATTAATAATGATAATTATTGCCCGGTAATATATAGATACCTGACAGATAAACTAGGTTTACCTGAGGTAACAACTAGGTTTACCTGAGGTAACTTTATACTACCTGAACATGGCATGAATTTCTCGAGTCAACTTTAGCATTTACATCAGGTAATGTAAAATTCTCAGAAAAAGGTAGATAAATTAGCATTACCTACCAATTTCATTTATGTGGGGATAATGCTGATTATGTCCAGGTAATATGGTGATACCTGTCAAGGTAAACGAGGATTATCTGAGGTAACTATATATCACCTGAATTCTTTTGGTTGAATTTCGCTTGCCATGTATTCTTATTTCTTTTCTTTATTTATATCATTTCTCTCAAACTATACATGTACCTTTATTTTGACAGAATTTCAAACCGTGTCACCGATTTTCTGTCGAACGAGAATGCATGCAGGCCTGCCGACAGAAATGCCGGGCCCCTGGGCAGAGCAGTCATGGGCCCCAAAACTAGTTTAATGTTTTGCATATAAAAAGCTGTGCACAGTTTTTATATAAGACCTGTAGTAATCTACCATAACTCAGACTCTTACAAGGAACAAATTTTAATATTTACTGCAAAGATTAATTTATTTATTACAACTGAGTTGACGGTGGGCCCCTAGAAATCGCCGGGCCCCTGGGCAATTGCCCCCCCCCCCGCCCCCTTCTCCCCCCCCCCCACGAGGGCCTGGGTGTATGTTGTTTTGAAGACTATTAGTGGCGTAGTTTGGAGTTCCGTATAGTTTTTAACTACTGCAGAATCACTTTTCTAACTACCGCACTTAATAAAAAAGAAAAGTAACGACACAGAGTACTGAATCACTTCTTTGAACTACTGTATTTGTGTATCACTCTCACATACGCCACTACTATAGCTAAACGTAATAGTAATGTAACTTATTTAATGCTTCAAGATGTAACAGGCTTATATGTGTTTGTCTTTGTTACGCATTTCAGTTTAAAGTGTGTCAAATATGAAACGACGGTTCACAACGAACCCTAACCGTACACCAATGATTGAATGCCTTTAAAAATGATGCATATCAGCTGTATATCGACATATACTCTAAACTTCATAACTTGTTACTCTAAAGGGGTAAGTCTCTTAGTGTCTTCTTAAAAAAATAAGATTGTCTAAATTTAAAAAGTGTAATACTAGCACTACTGATGTTACGCTCTATGTGTTGAGTCATCGAATTCAATGTCTTTATTTCATTTCTTAGATAAAAAGAGTATAGTGAATCCTATACTCCAGTCCTTTGCTTAAATTTTTAACCATCATATTTTTTTCAACTTTTAAACTAGTTTTAGAAACGAAAATGGAATCGCGTGTAAAATATGCAGAGTTTCGCGGTTGTTTGCGTGCATATGTCCTTGTATAAAACTTCAAAACCCAGGACTCAGACAATAGATAAATCATTTACAGTAAAAAAAAAAAAAAATTAAAAGAATTAAGTAGATATCTGTTGGATTTCTTAATTTTATTTGGTTTCAATGAGAACTTGGAAACGATTACCCAATTAAGAGAAAACAATGAAAGTTTTAAAATGGCAGGTTTTATAAAGATACTGTGTATGAGAGAGAGAGAGAGAGATTGAGAGAAATTTTTTTTTGCCTTGTTCTGTAACAACGTGGAAAAAAAGAAAGAAAGATTTTAAATGTTGTTAAGATAGAAAGAACACTGTATTCAACAAAGAGATGGCGAAGTTGAATGCGTTGAATTTCTTACTGGGATAAAAGTTAAGTTTTATATTGGGTTTTTTTCGGAAGCATGAGTAAAATGCACGTTTTTTGTACTAGACAGATTGAGAAAATTGTCAGAAATGAAACCTTCTTTATAAGTCACAGACCTTTGTGAATAACACACAACACCAAATTTTACACAGTAATCAAATAAATGATCTCATGCAATGAGATTCAAAAGAGAAATTAATATTAAGATACAGTGACAGTCAATTAAGAAAATAATATTAAAATTGCATTTGTATAGCTAATGTGAGCACATTTAAAACTAACTGCATATATCAGGGTCCTTCACTAACATCAATAAATACATACATGTACAATGCAAAAAGGTATATGGCAAATACTCATGCAATATTGACAAATCCCCTAGCCCTTGCACCAATAGCATTTATATTTAAACGGTTCAAAAATTGTCAAGTTGATACGAAAAAGGTTTTCAAAATGTTAAAGACTATTGCACAAAGTTAAAGATAGCATATTTGCCTCCTCCTAATAGACCACTAGTATTAAACGCTAAGTGATGCAATCTAGCATATAAGACACTAAAACGAATTTATGACACAAATGCACATTATCTCCTTTAAAATATCGACAATTCAACCGAAATTTAATCATTTGGGCTTGAATTCTCACATTTCCCATTCAAACATGTTTGCCTAAATAATAAATAGTAAAATGATTCATGCAGTTCGTTATACGATTCGACCAGCACCGTTTTTCGATGCATCAACCATAAAGAGCCACGAAATATGTCCAGTCGAAAGACAGATCTCATTTTGATGTCTCCACGCGTTTCCCCGGGTGTTTGACGATTCAACCAGTTCTGTTGTCCAATATATATGAATATTTCAGCCACCTGTTAGTTTCCGCGTAATATCGAGGCTATAGTTGTGTTGCTAACCCGAAACAGTTCTGTCCACAACAGTCTTTAATGTAAATGACAATCAGCTGTCCGAGACGACTGTTATGCATGTTGTTCTATGTTTCAGAATTGGTTTCACTTTCCTACACTTACAAAGAGAATCCGACCTTTCCCGAGAGTCTTCGTTTATTTCCGATGCGAGAGGAATATTTAAGGTTTCGTCCACCCAGCGGATATGACGACGTTCAGTTTCATGGTTTTCATGAGTATTTGTTTTCTCATCTGGGGAAGATGTATTTTCTCCGTTTCCGCTATCATTTATTTTGGTATGTACCTCGCCTTTCTTTGGTTTATTATATGGCACATCAAACATACTCCCAGAATTTATGTTGAATTCCTTATCCCCTGCCTTGAATAAGTTGTAGCCTTCTGAAATGTTTGGCCTGCCTTGAGGTGAGGAGGTTAAACTGATGACCTCGTTTTTACAGCCTACCATTTTTATTGCCTTCAGATTGTACAACGATCAGTTTGTATTATTTTTTCTTTTTCTTTTTTTTTCGTTTAAAATCAATTGTATATATTGATATTGTTTTTGCCTGTGTAATAAAAATGAAAATTTAATAACAACTGTAGGATTATTTAGTAATTTCCTTTTCTCTCTCTTCACATTATGTTACTCTCTTTCCTTTAGCTAGATGAATTTTCTCTCAGTAATTTCTACCTCGGTATCTATCAAGAATGTCTTTGCAAAATATTCATAAATCACACAGTCTTATGTTGCCTTTGTATAAGTAATTGTATCCGTACACTATGCTAACCATGCCGGTCCTTGTTCAATCTCATTCCCAAACGATGTTAACAGGTACGAATACACCCGCCTGACGGTTGACAAAATCAAGATGAGTCCACGTGGTGATTTGATACCTATCCAACTTTGCGAGACACACCTCCAGCTCATTATTCGCTTGAATCCAGGTAAACACACAAGGCGGGTACACTTATTCGCTGCTCAAATGTCTGTCACGTTTGTATCTGGTAAGGAAAAATCAATTATGAATGAAAATGGAACTTCGAATACTCCATTTCAGAGATAATTCTACGTTCATACTGAATGCATGAATGTTGAATCAAATCATGCAAGAAGTCAATACATTGCAGAGGAAACAAGCTATAATCAGTAATGTTCCAACTTCTTTTAAACAAACATTAGGATCAAGATAATTTTTCCTATTTGATTGCGAAAGACAATCCGCCTGGAAAGAACTATTGGAACCGAACATACATTCTGAGTAAAACCAACTCCTCCGAAGTAAATAATTTCCGCAGATGGCTTCTCTCTCTCTCTCTCTCTCTCTTTCTCTCTCTATGTATATATATATATATATATATATATATATATATATATATATATATATATATATATATATAGAGAGAGAGAGAGAGAGAGAGAGAGAGAGAGAGAGAGAGAGACAGAGAGAGAGAGAGAGACAGAGAGTTCTTCCAGGAGAAAACAATGATTTTATTATTATTATTATTATCATTATTATTATTATTATTTTCTAGAACTACTGATATGAAAGTAATGTTGTAACTTAATGCTTGATTGTTTCATTTGTTTAACATCTTTTAAAATTGTACGGCTTGTTATACGTTATACTATGTTATAAAGTATGTATGTAATGTGAAACCCAGTGTGAATAAAGAGATATTTTACCACATGTTTCGAATGAACGTTATAGTTTCGCAGACCTTATGACTGCATTATCGATATTTGATGCCTCGTTGGTTTTACAAAAAGATAAGCATACAGTCATATTTTGTTTAATAGTTTTCAAAAAACGTGCTAAATGCATTGTTCTAATCTTACTATAGAAATTGCATATTTTTTAAAGAAAAAGTATCATGAAATACGAATTGATCTTCAACCAAGACTATAATAATCGCAAGTGTACTGGGTTTTTATGACGACGTTAAAAAAAGAGTTTTTCCACTTTGGTTCACTCTTTTTATACCTAATGTTTCTTCAGCTTGCGCTCTATTGACTCAAGATAATCGGTGTACATGTATACAGGCCCGCCGAAAAGGGGTGGGGGTGGGGAGAAGGGAGCAATTGCCCAGGGGCCCAGCGATTTCGAGGGTCCCGCCGTCAACTCAGTTACAAAAAATAAATTAATCTTTGCAGCAAATATTAAAATTTGTTCCTTCCGAGAGTCTAAGTTATGATAGATTACTACAGATTTTATATACAAATGTGTACACAGGTTTTTATATACAAATGTGTACACAGGTTTTTATATACAAATGTGTACACAGGTTTTTATATACAAATGTGTACACAGGTTTTTATATACAAATGTGTACACAGGTTTTTATTTTAAAAAAATTTAACTAGTTTTGGGAAGCATGACTGCTCTGCCCAGGGGCCCGGAATTTCTGTCGGCGGGCCTGCATGTATATGTGTAGAACTAAATGAACCATACCCGCATAGTTTCTGCACATGTAATATCTTTGGAAAGTTACCAATTGGATAAAGTACATATGCGATATAACCTGTTTATGTAGACATATTATTTCAATTAGACTAAAAACGAAGAATGTGTATTCTTGTGACCCAAATACAGTTCAATATATGTACATTAGGTACATTTATACAAAATACTTACTAAATTTAATTTGTTCTAAGTGCATGCCATAGCAAATTGCAGTCAACCTCTTTTTTCCTCTATACAGCAGGTAGGCTTGTTGAAGGTGGTCACGAAATGATCGGATATTTATTGTTTCACCGGAATAAATAATGTTGGCATGAAAGAGAGCGAATGTTTCATCAATGAACGGAAGCTTGTAACATTTATAAACTTAAACCATTTACATGCATGAGTTGACGCTGTCAGTGCTTGCTTCAAACATATGAAATTTCCTCAATTCCACTGCCTGTAACATGATTCTGTAACGCACACACACCCCTAAAATATGAGATAATTACTTTGCACATAATCTGGCCGAGAATACGTCTGATATATTGTTCTTTGTTAAATAAAATATTGTAAAAACACTCAACATTTTGTCACAGACCTAACAAAGATCTGGAAGTAAACAATAGAAAAATACAGACTGCTGTTATAGCCTTGAGAAATATACAGCATGTGTGAATTATGTGCATTTATTTTCCAATAAATCACAGCAAATTAAATACACGAGAAGTTTTTATCTTAAACAAACCTTCCTTTGCTATCAATATTTGAAAAATGACGTAGGTAACACCAAATATCAGTTGATAAACGTGCAAGCGACTTTACTGTTATCTTTTGTATAACAATACATTTCTGAAAAGTGCATTGCGAAAATCGATCAACGATGATTATTTCCCAGCAATTCAATCGATATATGTATTGTGTATTCATAAGGTGTCAGTTGTACTTCGTCGATGCTTACAAGTGTATTTGCGTAGATTGTTCTCTTCATTGGATCATATTGATATGCATTTCCCTCTACCTTATGCAACCTGGAGAATTTTGGCAGAAAGTTCTATCCAGCTTTATTCGTGTACTGTTTAATGGATAAAATAGTATCTAACATTTGTTAAGCGGCAGTCTGCATAGGTTTAGCTTTTGGATTTTGCTCCCTTTCCACCATGACATTTCTATAATTTGAATAAAAAAATACCGCACTTAACCAGTGCAAAAGCTTCTCATCGTAAAAAAAGCTTCTCATCGTAAAAAAAAAATGTTGACATCAGAAATACATTTTCAATTAGATTAATACTTAAAAATTTCTCAATATCTGAATAAAATCGCTCCATATAAAACATATAGAGAAATTGGTATTTTTTGTAAAGCACATATGTTTGTTTTGTTTGTCAATACCTAATATCAAACATCTTCCTTTCTTTGGTGTAATGCTGATGTTATCAAATACACGTATAAGAGCCATTTATAAAATAAAATAGAGAATGTCATCAAAATGTGAAAAAGTACAAAAGGTCATATCGATACAGAATATGCCTTTTCGTGCAGCTGCAAACATCAATCAGTTCTGGACACACATGTTCCTCTTATTGACAAATGTCAACATAGCCAGTGATATAAATACTTATCATATCTGAAAACGAGTTTAATTGTGAATGAACTACGACGTCAGTATAATGTTCTCTTTTTATTGTGAAAATGACACCATAAGAAAAAAGTGCCCTTATGTGTTAACTCTGCAGTGAATGAAAACATTCGAATGTCTTCGGATTGCTTGCCGTGTAATTTTCGTATGGTGTTTGAAAAAATAGGAAGTGTTCTGACGGCATCCAAATGATTCCATTTAATGCGAAGTTAATACATACGGGGACTTTTCATCATGGCATCAAAGTGAAAGTAAGAACATGTGAGGCAAGATTAATTTGTAATTTTTATCTGCAGCTGCCACATTCGGGCATTCAAATTGGCATGGACATTTACTTGAATGTCAAACAACTGACCTCGACGAAATATTGGCGTGGAAAAGCCAAGGTATGCATGTCGGATCGAAACTAGCTGTACTGTTCATGTTGAATCGATGACCTACCTACTTGTGAGAGACAGAATCGCACACGACTCACAAAAATTCAAGGTCTGTAATACGACGAAGGCTTGTCGACTGGACACTCTGTATACCTCGCTGGAAAGAGCAATCACTTTATCTTGCGCGATTTAACTTACTCAACGTTCCCGAAAGTAACCTTGTCATTGTATTATATATATATATGGAGAGTGTTAAAGATTCAACGTGATCTGAATGGCTTACTCTTATAATTAAATGTTTCCTCCTTAATAATATGAAACGCGTTAAATTTCTGTAAAAATAAATAAAAAATAATCATAATCTAATGAGCAAAATATTTATAATATTTTGCAAAAATTATCTCAAATTAGGCGAGGTTACTGAGTTAAAACGTTTTTCACGGTAAAGTCTATGATAAAGGGTGGTTATACATTTAGACAGTCAGTAAATCGTGCAAATATGTTGATGTCGCGAATACACTAGCTTTACTAAATTCAGGGAAATTTAATGACATTAAAACGTATTGATGTCAGGTTTGCAGAATCATTATACAGTGGTTATATTTTGTTTATTTCCTTCCTAAAATTATTTTCAATATGCATGTCACAAAGAATGTGCAGACTGGAATTGTGACCTACATGGCGTCACATTTAAGTGTTCAAACTTAACTTTCGGGATTAGGACCGTTTTGTAGATTTCTTGATATTGGTGATAAAGATATAACTGTAGTATAAAATCATTTAAATTTTTCTTTCTTAAGTGATATAAGTGAAAGTAAACCTCCCATGTAATGACTTATCCCTGTTGTAATATTTTGACCGGACTAACAGTTAAAGCTTTGAAAAATCACCGCCATTTGACGAAGAAATCACTAAAAAAGAAACAAAAATCTATAATATAAATATTCTCTTCATTAACTTGATACATTCACTCTTGCAAACAAACTGCACGTGCACCTATGTTCATTTGTTTATTAGAGGATACTTGATAAAAATGTATGCATCTGTATTGCCTGACGAAATGACAATTGGCAGGGATTTATGTATCTAATTTCTGAGTCGAATATATCAGGCTCTTAACTTTCCTTCTATTTAAGATTTATATTTATTTTATGCTAGGCAGTGAATTACTGGATTTTCCGAGTGAAATAATTGTGATATTTCTCTGCAGGAAAAAATATCATATTTTTTCACTGGCCGTCAATAGACATTGATAACATTATAACTAAGAAATTTCAAAGTTTTTTTTAAAGATGTTTGCGTGGTGTAAAGGTTAAGATGGATGCTTAACATCCAGGCGAACTGGGTTCAAATCCAACAATGGGCACATTTTTTTTTCATTTTCTTTGTATCTGCTGTTTTACCTTGAATTGGGAATGAGCATTATGTAACTACTGATATTTTATGTGCAAATATACACAAAACAGAGCAGAACATAAACGGTAAACTGCTGACATTATCGCGCGGGATGCAGTAAGAAATCAGCTACTTCAGTGTGTTATACAAATTGCTAGAAAATACGCTTGAGCATGAAATAAAAAGAATATTTGCTAGCTCCGAGTGAATAACGGATATATTTCATCTCGTGGGTGAAAAACGTAAGTATTTTCACTCGTGGCGTCGCCACACGTGAAAATACTAAGTTTTTCACCCACGAGATGAAATATATCCGTTATTCACTCGGAGCAAGCAAATATCCTCTCTATAAGCTGGGTCAATTAACCATAAATTACTCTTATGAAATTACACCGTCTGACCACTTGCCAAAAGTTTACTCTAACATATTTGTGACAGAAAGGGTCGTAGGCGTGACCTTGTGACCTTGTGTGCTTGATAGTTTGGGTCATCATAAGAGTACCATTACATTTACAATGATAGAAATAAACACATATATATCTGCATGGATTTTATTTCCTTGAGCCATTACTGTCAATTCAATCTTTAGTTAATATACATTCGTGAATTGGAGAAGGGATTCTATTGTTTTCAAAGCAGAGTCTTTATTCGTTGAGTCTTTAATTTAAGGGTTTGTAGCTATCGCGTATTCCCCCCCCCCCAAAAAAAAAAAATAAAATTGGTACCCCACGAAAAATAGTTAATTCACAGTTTGATAGGAAACTGCTGCGTCTTCTGTGCTTTTGTTACATATAATTAGTTTTAGTGTACTAATGAACGCCATTGCTTATAGTTACATATAATTAGTTTTAGTGTACTAATGAGCGCAATTGCTTATAGTTACATACATTAATCCATTATAAATCTGCGTGAGTGCGTATACGAGTATACCTGAGTGTGTGTAAGTGACTTTTTTTAAAAATAACATTGCCTGTTAATACGCACAGGACCACATGACAGATTGGTCTTAATTTTATTTCTTTAAAGAAAAAAAGATTCCCAAGCAGTAAAGTAGCAAAAAATTCTGAACCACCCCCCCCCCCCCCCCGCCGCAAAACTAAATAATGGGGCCCCCTCCCAATAAAGAAAGTTGTTTGATGGGAATTTTGGGCACCACTGGGCCTCCCCACACCCACCCCCAGTTGCGGTGATCGCTTGGACGGTTGCTACGCCAATGTTCCCAAGTATTTAAACGTAAGCTGAAGAGTAATTTTCATCCTGTCGACTATCTGACTTAAATAGCAATACTGTCATTCGTCACAAGAAAGATAATGTACAATTTTTATTTCATGAAACATTTTTAGGGCCAGAGAGCCAAAAGTAAGTCGCATAAGTTGCATATAGGACATACGTAACGTTTAAGGACAGGAAATTCAGAAATATGCTCATTTATATGGTTTTTTAGTATTTAAACGTAACGTTTCTTTTGCCACTGTGTGGGAAAGCTGCTGTTTTTCTACTGATATTGTTTCTCCCAGAAACTTAACACTTCTATCTTGCATATTTTGCATCAAATACTAAATCTGAAAGTGCCGGCCAAATATTTCTGACCCTACATAACAAAAATGATAAAGAGAACGAGTGAGACCAAATTTACATGTATGACCTACACAATTGTGAAATCAACGCGGTTACTGTATGCGTCAAGCTCGTTGTAGTCTTTGGTAAATTTAGTCAACACCTTCGTGTGGCATAACAAAGAACATTCGGGTTAAAAATTCCTTTGAGATATCCAACCGATTTAGGAACACAAACAATTCTATTCGAAACAACCCTCGGCAAACAATCAAATTGTGGTTTGCAGAGCATTATCGAGAAAAGAATAGGAAATTATTTCTTATGTATGTGCTAAATGCCAAATAACGCACTTTTGCTCAGGTATTCGCTGTCTTTATTCGCCAGCATGTCTATAATTACGCAAAGAGTAAGTCCTAAATCGATTAGCACAGCAAGAAATGCATATGTACACACAAATTATCACGTGCAGGTTATTTTTGTTCCCATTTTGAGGAGTACTAATAATAGTAGTAGTCGCTCAAATAACCGTGTTAGTAGAATAAGCAAGGATAGGTGCAATATTAGAAAGAGTCGGACGAGTAGTCATAGCAGCACCAACAACAGTAGTAGTAGTAGTATTTTGCTGTTGTGGTTTGTTGCGGTTTACATACTGGCTCCCTGTTTAAACTACTTACTTCCGATTCAGATTAACCGTAGCATTTTCTACAATAAATAAATCGCATTGAGAATCGTCTCCTATTTCAGGGGCGGTATTTGTACTGCTCCTGCTCATTTCGAACAGTCATGATCGTATTATGAAGCAGACATTTTGTCCCTATGTGAAGGAGAAATGATTAACATACATAATTATACATGGAGACTGTTATGGGAACGCTCTACAGATAATACGTGCTTCTGAGAGAGTGTCAAGTGTGAGATGAAGTTGTTTGCATTTGCAACATGCACAATGGGGTGAATGTTGGCATACCTCTATGCTACTTTCATGTACTGTGGCTGAAATTTCTTTACATATTGTGCTTGTGGAAATTGGACATGATCTAAGCACACAGCAGAATTAGTGAAAAGTCACTATTGTCAGCAGTTATTAAAATAGGGAAACGAATTTTGCCAGAGTAGGCAATACCAGCCTCTGAAAGTACAATGAATGAATTACAAAATATATAAAAAGTTTAAAAAAAGTTATCGGCTCTTTTTTATATTTACCTTTGAAGTCCAGAAAGTGAAAATGACCAAGCGGAGATAGCAGTTTTTTGAGAGGTGCACATCTTAAGTAAGACCAAGCTGTATACTCTATAACCCAAATTGAACCCATCAATCATACACCAAAATAAAAGGATTTCAAAGTTCTTTTAACAATACCTAAGATATACAAGGTCTTTTTTAAATAGCCAGGACAACCAGTGAGGAAAACCTGGGTAATTCTTTTTTTAAAAACTCTTTGTGATCAGTATCGTTCTTTTCGGAATGCGATGTACTCAACAGATGCGTGGCGAGCATCGCCAGAATTACAAGTTTTCCGATTGAAAAAACGCAGACCCCTCGCCACGAAAATTCCTGTTCAAATCGGTCGATGTTCTGGAAGTGCAACGTAAATGCTAATTCATTAATTATATTCATTACGTAGTTCATTTTCAAATAATCCATAGTAAATAACGAAAAATACATTTTATTTCAGTCCTTGATCAAATATTATGTAAAGTTTGAAATAGATGCAGTTTTAACAACCTTTCAAATAGTCATCTGAAAGCATCCAAAAAAAAATTTCCACCCCTTAACTGAAGAGGAATTCCAAAACCCTCGCGTTGGATAGAAACAATATTCCTATAAGCTGGTTTCCCTAATGTTTTTACTATGTTTTAGATCAAATGATCAATGAAAACCTGATATTTCAATCCTATTTGATAGATCTAGAGATATAACATTTAGTGAAAAGTACTTCCCAATGCTCAACGTTTGGACAGCATAAATATGTCAAATTTAAATCGATGACATCGTCATACAGAAGGAACTCTTGCTAAAATTGTACCCGAATATGTGGTCCTTTTACCATTTGGTTATTTATATATCATTATCATTACCAATATAACTGAAAATTTAATATCGAAATCATGTTAATAAAACCATGTCCCTCTGATTAACATTTATTAGAATTGCCCCATAATATGCATGTTTGCTGTCCTTTGCTTGGACCACATAAGAATTGTTAGTTGCTAAATATTTGGATTAATTAAAAGTCTTCGTCTATGATCGCGATGACAGAGCAATCCTATGCCAATTTTGATAAGATATATTGATACTTAGGCCTCCAATGGGACATAATCTCGTCCAAAAAGTGTTAATGCATGTTTATATTTGCAAGGGCCTTATTTCTGTGTCCATCATAAACGTCACAGGTTTGCTCTAATAGAGATTCGGCATACAGTATCTAAAAAATAAACCCTTACCAAAGGATGGCATCAGTTTTGTTGTTGCATATGACACTATTCGAGGATATGATCTATTGCACTCTGGAGCTGCACTGAAGTACTAATTTTCATATTCCTTTAATTTTGTTTTGTTTTGTTTTTATGAGTGTTATAGAGTTTTTGTACCACACGATTCCGCATATGTATGGTTCAGGACCATCTGGGGGTGCGACTCTATGCCCTTGGGACCAGAGGGAGCTTCCAGTGCCCCGTTCCCGGATGTTTCTCGTAGTACGTCAACAATTGTCATGCACCCTTGGCTTGCCAGGTCCCCGCGCGCCCCCAGGAGACAAAAAGGACAAAACGGTTGGGGACCGGTCAGCACAATTCGAACGGACACGGGATGGTCCAGTCGCCCGTCGGCCCAACGCTTCGTTACTAGGCTCGCACAGGCTTTGGAGAGTTTTATACCACGAACTCCACTTCACTTCGCTTCTCCCGTAACCTGGCTGGTCGTAGTGGCGCTGCTGATGACTTTGCGATAATCTCTCTCCATTTCGCCCTGTTCTACACTGCTCTTTGGGACCTTGCAAAGTCCATGCCTGTCCACTCTTTGATACTATCATCCCATCTCTTCTTATGTCTGCCTCGTTTTATATTTCCTCTCACTGTGCCCTGTAAGATTGTCTTTGACAGGCCAGATGTGCATGAGACGTGACCATACCATCTTAGTTTGCGTTTCTTTACGGTGGTGAGCAGATCTTCATATGGTCAAATTGCACCTTGGATTATAATGCGCACCTTCTCATTAGAGATGTGGTCTAAGTATGAGAATTTCAGGATCCTTAGATAACATCTCATCTCTATGGCACAAACTTAGTTTAGTATATATACATTTTTATTTTGAAGAAATGTTTTGCTGTTGGTATAACTAAAACAGAACAAAATGAAAGGTTATAATTGCTGCAAGTGCTTGATGGTTGGGGAGACTGTTTGCTGCCAAAAATCATGTTTGTGGAATTACTGTAAAATTCACCTCCAGAGATATCGAACGGGAAGCGTTCCGCCTGTATCATGCATGTCGTATTGAAAAGGCACACAATCCGAATCAAGACTGTGTCGCCCGTGTGGTAGCAATTGGGTGCAGAACAAACTAGTGAATACAAAAAGAGGGCCCGGAAGCAGTTTGCGAAGGTATTGCGACAATTGAGGGAGGTCCAACCAATTTAGAGATTAGATCCACAAATAGTATACCTATAGATCACTATGGATAAGGAATTACAGTAGAACAGCCAGCCGCCTCCGGCACAACGCCCACGAGCAGACGGCACTTTAACGCACCACGTCCCACCACTCAAGAACAGGTGCAAACAGTTAGGCCGCCTCACGTCATTCAGGAAGTCAGACAACATACGATAGACGTTTTGCTGCTCATCGACTGTGAAAAGAGCCTCTATGTCTGGATAAGGGACACAAGAAAACTTGTGTATAGTCATAACAAGCATAAGGAAAACAAGCGCGTCTGTCGCCGGTCCCTTCACGTCTACAACAGAGAAGACCAACTCGACAAGCACATACCACATTGCCACGGTATAGGAAAAAAGCCACAACGAGCTTCCTTACAGGAGCCAGGGAAGAACCTGGCCTTCCAGAACTACCACCGCCAGATGCGTGTCCCGTACATCATCTATGCGGATTTCGGGGCACTGAACGTGCCTGGGGAAGCCCTGCTGGCGATCCGGATAAAAGTTATAGGTTCCGTGCAGCTTTTGCTACATACTCGTCCGCTGCGATGGAGTCTCCAAGAAGCTTTTGTTACTTTCATCCAGAGTCTCAAGCGTAAGCAGGAAGAGATCCGAGAGTTGTTTCGAAATCCAGCCGAGATTACTGGGAACGCTTTGAAGAAACACAACCTAGCATACATTACAACAACTTACCTAGCAAGTTATGTCCTAGCCTCGGTTAAGGGAGTTTTAGTGGCCGCGGCAAGCTTTCTGTCCGCTCCGTTTCCGCGCCAAAATAATTCCGGGCTGTAGAATATGGACGCAAATTTTGTATCAAGTGCAATCACCCAAGAATTCCAGTAGCCTTATTAGCCTCCAACAGGTCTGACAGGTGCTTTCAGGCATCTGTGCCGTTGTCATACGCATGTTTATGGGCCTATTAAGGACCACTGCGGCGTAATTCCGAACCGCCGCTGGATCACTTCTCCAAAGTTCAAGGCAGCGGCGTGCCGTACTTATCATGGTCTGAGCCCACGGCCCCAAGACTTTGTCTTTTACCGCTGTACCCTCCCTCAAACATGAAACCATACAGCAGCTCAAGAAGGTGTTTGTGCACGCTATTGAGCTGTACAAAACGAGGATTTTTTATTTGCTTGTAAAGCGCGCTCACAGTTAGCTCCGCTCATGAGCAAGCTAGGTGTTGTTCGGTGCGCAGCCTCTCATCTAGGTAATCGAGACGGACGGTGTGCTTGCCGGAGCACTCGGCCTGCGCAACTTGGAGTGTTTCTATCACCTTGTCGTGGCGGATACTTTACGTTTTGGCATCCTCGCCAAGCATGATTGCAACAGAGGCCATTATGTTGACTGGATGATATTCGGAGGAAACTGTGCCGTGTGAATTAGCATGTCCTGTGTCCAGAAACTCAGAGCAACGGTGCCTACGATCTTTGCGATATGTGGAGCATATGGTCTTCCGTCCATATAATGTCGGGGAAGAGGGCAAACCTGTTTTGGTCAAAGGTGCCGACATCAAACAACTGCAGCTCCGTATCCTTGAAAAAGTCCCCCGCTAGTATCGTTGGGGCATCTTCCCACTGCTGGTTCTTCAGATGCCCCTGGGCATAAGTCTGGTTTAGGGCCCCTTGATCCTGAGTCTCAACGCAGCGTTTCAAAGTACTCACAGAGAGCCTATAAGTAAGCTTTCGAAGATTACAGAGCTCAATAATCACATCGCCTTAGAAGAGAGAAGGCTCACCAAAGCGGAAGACGAAACGTCGCGCCAAGAGATACGGTTAATACGCTGGTATGCACTATCACCCTTGAGATTACTTATAGTGTTAGTACTCTATGAGTCTACGTTCTTCAGCAAGCGCCTTTGGGCCATGGCCCCCGTTTAATGGCAGTTGAAACCGAATTGCTAATGTCGCTGCCCCAGAAGATCCCACAGATGCTAAAACTCTCTGCCACGTGGCGGGCCAAGCCTATATTGGCACTGGTGCTGCCCTGAAGGTCGTGTACTTAACGGTCGACAATATCACGTCGGTTAATGGGATTACAACAATGTATGCATCTGGTTACTATCGCTGGGATTCAACGCAAAACATTGATGGTTTTAGCCTCGGCAACAACAACGACACTATCACCGTCCACAGTCAAAGGATTTGGTTCATTAACCTCCATCGTGGTAACGAAGCGTGGGCAACGCTTTTAACCCCTGTAAACGAAGTCGTAATGGCACATAATGACAGCATTGATCAGTCACTCAATAACGTCTCATGCGAAAGCTTTACAACTTGCTTTGCGTCTATGTTTGCTTCTGGAGACACCATCCGGTGTGAGGGCCTCAACGTCAACGCATAAGCGTCTGGATTTTCAGTCACTGCGTCCATCTTTTGCTTCCGCGATTAGAACCCGCGCTATACTAGTTAAAAATAAAGCCATGGGAAGCAACCAGACATAGACGAAGAACACTAATCATTGGTGCCACCTGCTTATCCTGCGATCGGCAAAGAATGAAATACAGTCTAACTCGCACAAGGCCCGCGCTTCTGTCACTGTCGACGAAGCAACACAAAAAAAGAGCTCATAGATCGTGGAAGAGCCGAAGCCAGCGAGTCGCTCATGAAAATGCTCTTTGTAGATTCATAATAAGCTCTATCTGTTTCTATTCTTTATCTTTTAAACCGTTCGAAAAACAAAGCACAGAAAAATTGTGGTAAAAAAACTTCCCTTTGACATTTACTCATTTCCATCGTCAAAGTTTGGTACAAATAAATAAAGACTTCCTTTTATTTTATTGTTCTTTGATTTTTTAATCCCCAGCCCCTCCTCCTATTTTGAAGTGATTGTATTTGTACTTCATTGTCACATTATGTGGAACTGATTGTGTCAACTGATACTTGGTTCGTCCCATATTATGAGCATGTAACTGCTCGTTTTTGTGTGTTTTGTTTTGTTTTGTTTTGTTTTTTTAGGAACGCTATGAACTGTGAACGTTACCATTCCTTAATTGTACATTTATGACATAAAGGAAGACACGAGGTAACAGTAGAAGAAAGCATTTCTAGATAAGTAATAGGTTTTGGGAATGGTTGTGGTGAATATTGGAGTGTAATCTTAAGCTCTTGAATCACGATTCATTTAACGAATACCACAAGGTATATTATCACAACAAATATTGTATTACAGGATAATCATATTACTCTCAGAGCAAATTTTGTAAAACAACAAAAGAAATTTGACCCTGGGAGTCGCTGTCATAAATCTATGAAAAAATATATCATGTAGTGTAAATGGATAATTTTTCACCCGTATTTATTGAAACTCGATAGCTCACACTTTACTCGAAACTAATGCTAGTACAAAATTGCCGACACTTATTTGAATTGAACATACAAGAACAGCGCCATAATTTTCGTCAATTGGTTCCATAAATCCTCTGAACTTACACATCTGCAACAGAATATTAAAGGAAAAAAAAAAACAAAATCGACACACGAATTTTACAACCCCTCCCCCCCCCCAAAAAAAAAAAACCCAATGTGCTTTAAACAAAAAATACTCTCCGCCTCTTTGGTATCTCCCAGTTCAATTTATATCGGCCTTCGCTGATTTGGGGCAGTAAAGACAAATATATATTGCAAAGAAAACAATTAATACATCAATAAGCAAGAAAACTAAGAAATAAATAAAATGACGGATTAGAAAATACATTAGCACAATTTTGTGTCCACAATAACCAATACAATTTAAAAGTGAAGATAAATTATTCAGTGTAACCATCAGTGTGCTCAATGTCTCCGTCAGTATACTCAGTGTATCCGTCAGTGTACTCGATGTATCCGTCAATGTACTCAATGTATCCGTCAATGTATTCAATGTATCCGGCAATGTACTCTTATTGTCTTAGGTAATTTGTAAACGCATTCGTAAGACATAATAAAAACGTTTGGCAAAATTGCGTAGGTAAATTCCTTTGAAATCTTTGACCGATATTAAACAAAGGCAGTCATATTGTTAACAACAAACCGACAAACAATATGCGAAAATGCGTAGGGAGTCCCTAACAGATTTGTGATCGACTTTTGAACAAGTGCAGTTAATTGTAAACATCAAGCCAACAGAAACACAAGATAACTTTACGACTAGAATTAAAAATTGTAAGACCACTTAAAGTGAGAGATAAATTACAACAAAATTATTTTTAATCAGCTATTCTTTGCATTTATTGTGTTGAAGAAGAATTATTCAACGAAAGAAGTAAGAGAAAAGTAAAGAATTTAACCTTATTATTAATACAAGAAACATTATGAATGGATTTTCAACGAATCAAGTAACCTTAAGAAACTAATAAGGGCGTATACATGTGTTTAAATTTCACTTGACACAAATACTAATATCAACTGCCACAAAGCTCTTTTTCCCCAGAATCAAATGTAAAATATAAAAAAAATATTAATTTCTCCTTTACTTCTTGGACATTTATTCAGTTAATAAAATACCCAAATATGTCTAATATTAAAAAGTATATTTTAATCCGTTACTTAAAATTTAGATATCCTGTCCCGTAAATGATGCCTGTCCCTCCCTTGATCGCGATACACACACAAAGACACATGCATATATATATATATATATATATATATATATATATATATATATATATATATATTAAAATTTGATATGATGGATCTCGTGATATTTAATCTTTACATTTTTGGACTACATTCATATATACCAGCGTTCAAAGCAGCTTGACGTCATCCTCATTGATTCTATATATTTCCATTGCCGTTATTGGAAATTTAAAAAAAATTAAATTGACATTTATTTAAAATAATATTAGCATCTATATTCGCCTCGAGAACATTGTGTACGTTTAATTGATATGTAAATAAAAAAAATGTATATAGCATAGTAAGGAAACGGCTTAAAACGCCTTTGATGGTCCAAAATAATTTTGATGGACGGGGATTTTATCATGAGAAATGAAGGACTATTTTGTCAAGAAGTAAAAGCTTAATCATTACAGACAACCAGTATATGACATTTAAGTTGACATCCATTCTACTCCCGTTCCATAGTCAATTGCAAGGTTCGTAAACAGCATGAAATCAGGCTTCTTGCATCGAACAGTTTTACAGTCAAACGTGACTTAAAGGTCACATGTATTAAGCAATCATCTGTTTTAAACAAACAATCAGTTTTTGCACGTCCCGTGAACCTGATAATCGTGGAAATGAACCTTCATTAATTAATCACCAGTTGTCAGTTACCATTTTCTGATTTTTTTAGACAGGTTTAACTGTATGTCAAGTTAAGGGCTCAAAACACTAATTAATTACCCGTAGAGATGAATGTAAACGTGTAAGAAAAAACTATTTTGTACGCTATATGGTCCAGTGCACAACACGTGCAATTCTTGTTTGAAACTAGCTGATATCTGTACATTCAAAATAGTCTCAGAAAACCAAAAACGATAAACTTCAAGCTGATAGCAATTACGTATTACGTACGGTATGGAATATTGCCCAACTTCGAGACAGGTACCCTACTCAATTAACGCATAATGGGCTTAGTTCTTAAAGAGATAGACAAAGAGGCAATGCCAGCCAGACAGCTATCTTTTCAATCGGATATCTACCTTGTAAAGGGACGAGTAGAAATATGGAGGATTACAAAGACAAATATGGGACTGGGTAACTTGATGAAGCTGGAAAGAAAACGAATGCAAGTTTGATAGAGAAGTCAGCAAAATGCTTCATCGAATTACAAATAGAAATTGAATCTCTCCAGAAACATTGGAAGAAAAAATCATAATAATTTCTGCTTGCGGACCTGGATGTTAAACTATATAGTAAATAATCAAGACGTATTCCGATTAAGGAGATATACGAGGAACCAGTTTATAAAGCTGTCAGATTTGTGCATCCTACTCCAAGAACCTACCAATGTTCACTACGATAGGATCACTTAACATTATTCATTACAAAAACTAAAAATGTTATCAAGATACTCCAAGATACTGCTATGACGTGTACTTTTTCATCGAAAATCAAATTGTATACAATTAAATCTCAATATTCTAACAACTATCACAACATCGAGTCAGTCACTTTCAAACGACTGTCATCTTGTCACATGCACGGAATGAAGTACACAAAGTCACATGTAGAGACAATTACTTACTTTGTCACGGGTGAAGAGCTTAGAAATATAACGATATCCTGTGCTTAGATAAAGTCGTCGATTGCGGAAAAGAAAGAGTATCCTTTGCAAAAGTGCTCAAACAACAAATCTTCGGTAAATATCGAATTTTCATCCCAATTTTACAATTAATAAAGTCGCTTTGTCAGAAGCAGTTCGTTTTCCTTGAAAAGGGCATTTGTGAAGTGGAGTCAAAATCTCGAGATTTAATTTTGAAGAGGAGACAAGTAAGGTAAATCCAAATGAAGTTAGGCTGATTGAACTCAAATTACAAGGTCTAAAACCAAGTTTGGGATAAATTAAGAGTTTAAAGAGGACATAATTAGATGATCCGTGTCCTTTCAACCATAATACAAAGTATTTATATCTTGACAAAAGTATTTACATTGAACAGAAACCCTTGGGGTTCTGATGATTCAATGAAGCTATTCACTTCTCATTGGCTCTCAAAGAAAACTGCCTTCCCACTCCATACAGAAAAGTAATTCCATTATCTGAACGCAACATGAGTTGTTGGTAATAAGAGACGAAACACTAACTCCAAATAAAAATTAGAAAGTTATATTCGTGCTTCATAAGGTACTTAACCTTAAATAGTACATCTTTAGAAATGTACCCACCATTACCTCCCCCCAAAGGTTAAATGGGAAAATGTGTATATTCTTCATTGTCCTATGCTCGCTTGTGGAGTAGATGTATGAGATTTAATCGAAACGAATGCTATTAAGAGATTTCTGACTCAAACATCTATCTTGCCCTTCGCTGATTTAAGGTGGTACACAAAGATCTATGACACGAAAAGCAAGAAAGTAGTAAATTTATATATATATATATATATATATATATATATATATATATATATATAAACAAACACCATGCATATGAATGGGCAGATAAACGAAAACATACCGACAATGATTCACGTGCTTGAAAACGTTTCATGTTCATTTCTCAATCGACAAAATAATGAAGATAAATCACTTCATTTTTATGTCAAGGTCTTCTTCATAGTTTAAGGTAATTTGTGTCAACATATTCGCATGACATAACAAAATAATAGAAAAAATGTATATAGCAAGTGTCTTTAAGATTTATGATCGATTTTTAAAGAAAACATTTCTGTTGTAACAACAAAGCGATAAACAAATATGTAACAACTTTAAGACTGTAATTGAAAAATAATTGAGACAAATTATTGCCACTTTACCGCAACGAGATAAATGACAACCGATTTTTTTGTTGTTGTAATTTTTTGTTTTTTTGTTTGTTTGTTATTTCTGTCATTTGTTCAGAACAATATGTTTATTACTACGGATTGCAAAGAGGAATTACAATAACGGTGATTCATGTATTTTTTTTAACAAGTTACCTGAAGAAATTGCAGAAAAGAAGACTTATTTGCATGACTTTATGAATTTATTAAAGAAACAATTTACAGAAAAGAAAAAATAAGTATTATTATAATATTTACAGAAACACATTCTGACTAGTTTTTCACCAAATAAAGTAAAACAATAACAAACAAAAAAGACCAACAAATATATACCATACATTTTTTTCAAGTTTCATCTTCATCAAATAGTAATGTAACTTCAAGTTCATTTTTGAGGCATTGAAAGGTAAATAAGACGTAAAAAAAGAAGAAAGTGATATCTGTATAATCAAGCATAATTTTAAAAAATTTCCAGTTGAGCAGAAAAATAATTTGAAATATAATGATCCTTATTCGATTATTGTAAGTTCCGTAAAATATATATGCTACTCCAGGGCCGGATTAAGACCTTTATAGGTCCTAAGGACTGAAAAGATTATGGTGCCCCCACCCCATCCCCATATGTAATTCGAAATAAAACCAATACCGTAATTTCTCATTTTTTTATTTTTATTTTTGGTGCCACTGCTTTGCTGGTGCCATAAGCACGTGCTTAGTCTGTCTATTGGGTAATCCAGCACTGTGCTACTCTCTTATCAACCTACATGTGTACATAAACTTTAAATTCTAAAAGATGCATCTTGAGATATTATCATTACAACCTTAAACTATCAATTCAACGGCGCAAACATGGATTGTATAAACGTTCATTGCCATCGATTGGAATAGAAAATAAACTTAAATGTGATATTTGCTTGAAGAATATCACTATCTATATTCGTCTAAATTAAATTTCGTACCTTTGTACTAAATTTTATTGATACGTATGTCAAATGCGTTAAGTTTTCATATAACATCATAAAGAGATAAAAACAAACTGGGCCTGTACACCTTTGATTGTCGAAACAAAGTTTGATGCACTGTGATTTTTAATGAGAGATGAAGAACAATCTGATAAAAAGTGTCATAAATAAACTGTTTCAGAACACAGTGCATGGCAATTTAGTTGACATACATCCTAGCCACGTTCCATAATCAATTGCGAGTTATATAAACAGCATCAAACAAGGTTTGTTACGTTGAACAGTCAAACCTGCATTAAAAGTCACCATATTCTGCAACGATCTGTCATAAAAAGCAGGTATTTTCACGGTCCTGTGAACCAATTACTAATAGCAGTGAACATCTATTAGGCATCGCATATCTTGAGTGGCCATATTTCTCAGTTATTTGAGATCACGGCCTAAGGCAGGGTTGACTATAGCTCTAGTACAAGAAAGAGAAACATGAGATGCCAGACAACAGAGTGGCTGCTTGCTGCCGTTTCCGAAGGCTAATTAGCTGGAAAGTAAGATGGAATCGGTATTTGGGTGAATAGAAATATAGTTGCATAAAACGACAGTAATGGAACTCGGGAAATAGATGTGTGCAGAAAAGATGCTGTTGGCTGAATACTTGAAAGATATAGAGTTGCAAGTCAACAGAAAACTTGATCGACTCACAAATAAACGAACCTTTCAGATAAAATTGGAAAAAGTGATACTACTACTACTACTGCTACAACTATTACTATTACTACTACTACTACTAATAATAATAAATTAATATGAGCATGAGTGGACATTGTTTTTTATTATTATTATTATTATTATTATTATTGTCCGTCTATTCCACAGCCTCTTGATGATATTTTTTTCGCCCTTCTTGTATCCCTGACACTGGGACACTTCTGTGGCCATACATTTCAAAGACCTTCCGCAATCCTCACTGTTCCGAGTAGTGTCACATTTTGCAGTAGTCCTGGCTTTAGTGCAATTTCCAGCTTCTTTATGCTGTCACAGTTTGTTTGGTATTCTCCTAAAGCACTGGTATGAGCTCTACGTTTTCAAGACCTGTCTAAGTTCTCAGGCCTTGGCACAATACTTTGTTACCTTCTCTACTTTCCTAGCGCACGACGTTGGAGTCCGTTAGTACTATACTTCTCCCTCAACTCACCAGTAATATAGCTTGGCTCCTGGGGTCTGTCTGGATGTTGATATCCTCAAAGCAATTTTGCCTTGCTGTTTTCAATTACCTTTCCTGCCTTTTTCTTCGTTCGAAGCGTGTGTACACTGAAGTCCATATTTCTCATACAGCTGCCAGTATACGGTTAGTGTTAGTTTGTCGTGCCAATTATTATACGGTATATGTGTCAGCATTCACCACCACCACCACTACTACTACTTTTATTCCTTCTACTCATCCTCCGCATCACCATCTTATTATAATTAATCTTTTTGTTGTTGTTGTTATTATTATTTTTATTATTATTATTATTATTGACGGCGGAGGCAGGAGTATATGTAAGAATAAATGTAAGTGCTGTGTTTTGGTGGTGTTTGATGGTGATAGATTTTATACCGCTGGTTCTGTGAGGTAAATGTAACGATAATGTTCTTATTTTAAGCAGTAACAGTGGTGGTAATAATAGTAGTAGTGTTGTTGGTAGCAGTTGTAGATGCAACTTCTGATCGCAAAATTAGTTTTATTATAACTAGTAGTCATACCATTCAAAAGTAGTAGTAGTAGTTCTACCGATGTAACTTGCAGTATTCGTAGTAATAGTGTTATGTATGATGTTTATATAATATTATAAATATTTTAGGAACTTATAAATGTTTCTTCACTTTAATATTTGCTTAAACCTTAATGTTGTGTATCAGGAAAACATGTTTAACTATTGTCCTTGAATTAGGTTGTTTACTTAATATTTGAGTTCAAGGATAGTTTTGATAAACACGGTGTTTATTCAATTTGAGGTCAAGGTTGATTTTGTTTACAGATAAAACCAGAATTTCATTTGAGTTATGTGTCAAACATCACATAGGCCATTTATTATTCTAGAATGTTCTGTCATGTGACTATCTTCATATATACCATGTTTGGTGAACAGTTTTTCAGTTTCGACCTTGCCATCAGTCTTTTAAAGAGCCATTACAGTTGTGGAAAATCATTCTAAATTCTGAGAGAGGAATTATTTAAAATATTCATTGGATTATAAAAGTGCTCATAGACTTTTGGATTTTGGATTTTGAATTGATGATTTTGAGATTTCTGTGAACTTATTCAAAGATATTTTGGAGTACTTCATTTAGGCATATCAACACAGTAAAGACTACTGACACATCAGGACATTAAAGACCATTGGCACATCAACACATTCAAGGATACAGCCATTCATTCGGAACATTCTATGTTTAGGACTTGTAATTAGGACACTTAGACTTTTTGGATTATCTTGATTTTAATTCACATTACTGTAAATGTCTTTTTGATTTTCATTTTAATTATCAAGAAATAAATTGCTTGTTGATTTTTACTTGATCTGGTGGTTTCACTTCCTTTCTGTTACATTTTTCTTAGACCATAGAGTCGTAAAAGTAGTAGCAGTAGTAGTAGTATAAAGTAGTATCAAAGGAAGTAGTAGTAGTGCTAGTGACATCACTTCTAGTGGTAGTAGTAATAGAAAGTCGAATCAAAAGTAGTAGTAATAGTATTTCTATGGATATTAATCAGTAGCGTTGTTGTCGTGTAAGTTGTGAGAGTAGGTGTATTGAATTCTACGCCTATAAGTCATCGCTAAAGAAACAAGCTATTACATAACAATTCAGTTCTAATGTAAAGGCAGAGAATTCTTTGCAAAGTTGTTTGAAAATTGTAAAATTCCTAACCTTATAAGAGAATAGTGTCAATCGAAAAAAAGTCTGACTCTCTGCGTTCAAATTACAAGGTCTAGAAACAACCTTTTTATTTGCAGTGTGGTGCAAGGAAGACGTGGTGTAAATGACTCGCATTCATTTATCTTTTTTATCAAAATGATAATGCAAATATTTAAAAAAGTGTTTTTATGAAGCTAAACTCTTGGGGGTTCTGAAGACTCAATCAGGTCACTGTTCATTGGCTTTAAAAGAATAATGCACTCCAACACAAAACTGCCATTCAGCATTTGAACTGCCACTTGCACTGTTTGTAATACGAGACGCAACAATAACTTGTATGTCTCATTTGAGAGTAGTTTTCTTTTTGCACGTTTTACCTTTCCTTTGTTTTAAAAAAATTATCGTTGCTTTTTGTTTCATTGTACATCTGTATCATTGATCATTACCACGTTCCTGTCCATTCTCAACAAAATAAGGGATCCGATTATAAATTTCGTTTCATTGTAACATAGGTACTTCTCCAAATAGATTCAGAGACAGCCATTTTAATCACTAAAATATCAATTTAAATCCTAATGTTTTCACAATTTAGCTATTTGCAAAAACTCAAATCGAGCTTCAAAAAAGTAGCTTTCCACTTTTGATTTCTGATACAATTTACAGTTAGTAAGTTTGGGAGATCAAACGTCAAAGTGTAAAAAATAATAATTTTTATGGGTTATAAATTAACACGGATGTAATAATAAAGAGATGCAATTCAGGATTTGATGAAGTAAACAAACGAAAAGGCGAGACCTCGTCACTTACTGAAGCAATGTCCAGAATGTTACTCTCCAGGGGATGGCCATATATAAATGACAGCATTGCGTCAAGAACATTCTATCAACTCTTCTGAGTACTTATGTTTGAAGTTCGACTCATAGTAATTATTAGTTGCACAGATTTTGACACAATTCAATTAGGAACACAATTATTGTTTAAGGTAATAAAACGAAGAATTAAAGAATTCTAAAGCAAGACACGAGAAGGACATTCATACAGAATATGATTAATATTATACAGCTCCTAATTATTTCTTCACCAGGTTTTACATTATAGACGAAACTGTTTCGCTGTCAGTAGTTAGACCTTTCAATCAAGATTTAGATTAAATAACACAATTCTGATTTTTAATCTGTAGAAAAAGCTTTATATCCACGACGGTTTTGTTTTTCTTTTTGCGCCTTGTTCAATATGTTCCTTCTTGTGAATAAACGTTCTTTGTTTGGAGCTCTGCGAGAGAGAGAGAGAGAGAGAGAGGATTTAGATGTTTTATTGTGCAAGTGGAGGAAAGAAAGAGAAGATGAAAAACAAGATGGAAAGATAGAGGAAAAGAAAAATGAAACAGAAAGATTGTCAATAAAGATATCCTGATATCATTAAACACACACAAAACGTAGATATTTAAGTGATAATTTGAATGAAATCATGGGAATAATTTAAGATGGACTATGTAGCTGATACATTTAAAACTAATGAAAATGCTATTCGTTCATTCATGTTTTAGACACAGCCATTGCGTGATTTATATATCATGATGTAACATCAATTATTCGCTAATAATTGCTGCACTAATGTTTCTAAACAGATATTTAAATCGACATGTAGACATAAAATTTATAACAACAAACTTGTTATAGAAATGCTCTTTTATGCATAAAGACTGTTGCACGTTAAAATTATACTTGCCTCCTCCCGAGTTGTCAACAAGTTGTAAAAGTTGAGCCATTTATAGTTAATGTGGCATATAAAAAACTGAAAAGAATTAGCTGCACAATAACTAAATGTCTCAAACACATTCGCATTAAAATTAATCCAATTCATATCACAATTTGTTGTTGTTGTTGATTCTTGCGTTTGTTCACGTCCGTTAAAAACGTTTGTCCAGAATGAGTCGTTCAGCACATAGCGATGTGACTTGACTAGCGTCGATCTTTTATGCAAATACAGTCATAAAACCCATGGAATTGAGATATTAGAAATTCAATATTATAGTCCCTTTTCACTTCAGTAAACACAATTTCTCCATATTAAAGCCAGTCCTGTGAGCTTACAAACATATATATCTCTCTTTTACTCTTTTCATTTCGAATGATACCCTTGCTACGGATCATTGATAGAGATGAATTCTGTTCCTCTAAGAGTAATGTACGCTGGTCACAGAGGATACTACAGCATCCACGAATATATTGTTTCTATATTGTATCTTTCGTGTGTGGGAAATGATGAGCTTTGCCATCAAAAGTTTTTAACATTAATTCATTTAACTATCCGATACGACTACTATGCATGCTGCTTTGTGTCTTAGAATTGGTTTCCGTTCATCGGGCTTACTGACAGAATCAGATCTTCCTCGAGAATTTTCATTTATTTCCAAAGCGATAGGTAATTTTAAGTTTTCATCCACCCATCGGACACGACGACTTCCATTTTCCTGATTTTGATGAATGTGTATTTTTTCAACAGAGGAAGAAAAGTTTTCCCCATCGCCTGAATTGTCTTTCCTAGAATTTGTTTCAACTTTCCTCGGTCTCTCATATTTTACCTCGAACATACTCTTGGGATCTGCATTGAATTCCCCCATAACTGCTCCGAAAAGATCGTAATCTTCTGAGAGATGAAGCTACCCCGGTTGTTACGTGCCCAGACTATTGTAGATATTTTCTTTGGAGTCAAATAATAAATAATTTATTTATTTTGGGTTTTTTTTCCTCTACCAATTAATGATTTGGATGAGTGAATAATAAAAATCAAACCGAAAACTGCAAGGTTTTTCTATGTTTATGTTTTTCTAGTTGACAATTTATTTCTTCTATGTTTCACTTTTTCTCGTAAGCAAGATCAAATTTGCATTTAGTTATTTCCCCTCGGTATCAACCAGAAATGTTACCCAATATGGAACCTACTCAGTCTTCTGCTGTATGGCTATGAGCAGTGATAGCAGTTGTGTATGCTTCCATCACATGTCCTTATTGAATCTAGCGACAGAAAGGCGTTGGTATGTGTAGATATATACCTGTCAGACTATTTGAAATATCAGGTTGAGTCCACGTTGTATTTGTCATCCGTTCCACAAGACTAGACACACCTTCAGTCTGTTAATGCCGGATAGTACGAGAAAACTCAAAAGTACTTTTCCGCACATAAATATCTGTCATGTTTTCATTTGACAAGAAAAAACATAATTACGAAATTACACTAAATTGCAGTCAGAAGACAATCCAGTGCTCGAAATCGATCTTCGAAAAAAGAACTTACGACTAAAGGCAATACTATTAGTGCAACAAAATTACGCACATGGAAAGTCAATTAGGGAGATATTTGTACCATTATGCGTAGCCAGCAGAATCTCGAGTTTTCTTAGATTCAAAAATAGTCTCATGCATAACTGGATATAATAAATTTTGATTAGCATGCACTTGATATTTTGATTTACCTCTAATATATAATCAGTGTTAATCATGATCTAACAGTCCATTCTTAAATGGTAGGGGGATCCTGTAGCATACAAAAGGGGGGGGGGCGCCAGAGGTCTTGGGGCGCCAAAACAGCTGACAAAATTTCGGGCCTCGTATTCTGGCCCTTTGAGCCATCATAGTCGCCCCAGGCGCCATTTATCCTTAGTACGCCACTAAGGGGGTCAATAATATGTCTTTTTACCTGCTTGGTAAAGCTAATCCACAAAAAGTGAAAATTCAGGGGAGAGCAGATATTCTTTAATTCTTTCCGATTCGAAGTATTGTCATCTATGTTGTATGACATATAAGGTTGAAAGAAAAGATTAATATCATTACACAACGTGCAAAGTGCTCACTGAGAGTAGTGCTTTACAAAATAGTCATAAGTCTAGTACAGGAACGGCTATAATAGTTTCTTTTAAAACTTATATAAAATGTGCGTTTTTCACATAATAGTAGTATTGGAAAACACTTGGGACTCAAAAAAGCGACACTATGGCGTCTTACGAGAATTTAACATTTGGCCACCATTTTCAAAGTATGGCCCTTGGGGTACAGTGGGAATTACATGTTAAAAGCGTCAATATGTTTAACATGATGGGACTGTAAAGCGACAAGGGGAAAGTTAAATTTAACAACTTCGATAGGTTTAACATTAGTATGACTCATTGGCCTCTAACTGGAAAGGTGATGTTTAAACTACACTTACTGAAGGGTATACAAATAGAATTTAAATCCCTTATAAACAAAGCCAACATCCCTATCCCCCGATTACCGCCCTATTATCCCCTTATAAACAAAGTAAAACCCCAATTCCCCTATAAATTCCTATCATTCCCTTATAGATAAAATTAACACCCTCTGTCACCATTATAGGTCTTATAACTCTACAGTGAAGTGTAAAGAGAGACAAAAGTGTAGTAGTATAGTGGGATACTCTGGCGTCGAAATGGGACACTCTGGCGTCTAACGGGAAATTAACATTACGATCGCCATATTATATGTATGACCATATGGCGTCAATAGGAATTCCACGTTAACAAGTCCATAGGATTAGCATTAGTATGACCCCATGACTTTTAACGGGAAGGATAATGTTACAACGACACTTACTGACCAACACCCACTCATCTACTGACGGCACAAGGTAAAAGAGAGAGAGAGAGAGAGAGAGAGAGAGAGAGAGAGAGAGAGAGAGAAAGAGTAAAATTTTGTGTTCTATTTTTAAAACGGCAAAACTTAAGTACATTAAAGTTGTCAGCTGATATGGAGTGTCTGTGCTTGTTAAGAAAATAATTATTTCGGTTCCATAAAGGGTGTTTCTGTATCTGATCAACACTACAAAAAATATCAAGACATAGAGACAATTACGTTTTGGGGCATATTCTCGAGAATAAGGATCACAATGAAATTTCAAAACACATCACAAAAGTCAATTTTCTTCTTCTTGTACTGCCTTTCTTTTTCTGAAATTTCCTACTTTTTCTCCTTTTTCACTTTCTTAGGACCTTCTTTAGACCAATTTCGTTTTTCTTAACAATAATAAAAGGTATCTTTACTTTTGTCTTTCGTTTCTCTTTACTTGGCTGTTTCTTTTCTTTGACGTTTTGGACAATTTGCTTTCAATTTGAAGTCTATCTAGACGCATAGATTAACATAATTTGTGCTATTGTCGGTACCGAAACACCAACAGAATCTATGTTGAGGTTGAAATTGAGACAAGAAATGTCATGTCTCGGGATTAAAATGTAAATCTTCTGCTCAATATTAGTCTTCTGCGTGGGTAAATAGAAACAGTATTATCTAAGTAGTATAAGGGGTATGCATGGGGCTATTTGGATCACAATAGCGCTTATGGAAATTTAACCATAGCGTTTTAAGTCACTATTAAACGTTTGGAAATTTAACACTGTGTGTCACTATGGGAAATAATGGGATTTTACATAGATATCCTGACCAGCACCACTACCTACTGACCAATACCTAGTGATCTACTATCCAACACCCTATACCAGCTATACAAAACACGTATTGAGTTACCAATACCCGGTGATCTACTATCCAACAATCACACTATACCATCAACATGCTCTTGGAGTGACCAATACCCAGTGATCTACTATCCAACACTATCAAGTATGTTTATTTCACGGTACAGTGAACCGATTACTAGTAGCAATGGACATCTATAAAGCATCGCCAACCTTCAGTGGCCATTGTTCCGGAATTATGTATCATTTCTTTTAAATAATGATATAGTTTTATTAGTTTATAATCTCTGCATTATAGTCTAATATGTGTTGCTTTGCAGAGTGCACATATACGGTAATTTCAATGTGACCTAGTACATTGTTCCTGGGAAAATCAATATTATCGTTTGAAGCCCTAGTCGTGTCACGTGATTCAGCGCGTGGGGTTTGCACTTTTGACCTGACCTGGATTTCGCAATCCAAGAATGATTCATGTTGTTGACCAGAAGTTAGATAGTAAGATCATAATATTAAGGTGTTGATTTAAGACGGAATAAGAAATGGATTTTATTTGTTTCAATGACGCAGTACAGAAATTATAAAATAAGATGTAATCCCAGCGTTCGTCATTCTACATAATTTCGTCAGCTTGAGAGGTCTTTAACGAAATTGGTTCTTTGTATGTGATATTATGCTTCAGAGATATTATTATACAGTACATTTTGGATTTAGTACTGCTACTTCAGAAATATTTTTCAGACAGTACTTTTTTGGGATTAACTACTGATATTTAAGAATTATACAGCTCCGTTAGAATTATCGGAAACTTCTCTAGAACTTGTGTGATATTCTATATTCACAAGGATTATTTGGAATTAATAACACTTGGATATAACTGATTCTTGTTGGCACGCCAGCACTTTCATGGTTTCATTTGAAATATTCTTCATTCGGAATAATTTGGATTAACTTCCGGAACAGTGAACATTAGAACAATTTAGGACTTTTATGGATATTCTATACTGTAAGTTATTTTTAATTCTTTCACTTTGATTGTTTGTTGAAATATTATTATATTTTAGGAAATTAAATATTTGTGTTTTAATTCTTGAAAGCTTGTTTGAGTCTTTTCTTTTGTTACATTACGCCTAGCCGTAACACCATATTTATAAGTTCCTAGAGATGACTGCCTAATTCACGGTTGACTACAGATCTTGTACAAGAAAAAGAGAAACGGGTAATGCCAGACAACAAACTGTTTGCTGCTGTTTCAGCAGACTAAATAGTTGGCAAGTAAACTGGAACCGGTACTTGGGTGAGCAGAAAAATAGGTGCATATATAGATAGTAATGGGACTCGGGAAATAGATAGGTGCAGAAAAGATGCTGTTGGCTGAATATTGGAAAGGAAAAGGGTTGGAAGTCAACAGAAAACTTGATCGAATCCCCAAAATTAAACCTATCAGATAAAATTGGAAAAAGTAATAATAATAATAATAATAATAATAATAATAATAATAATAATAATAATAATAATAAATTAATCTGAGCATTAGTGGCGATTGTTTATTTTTTAAAAATTTTATTATTGCCCATCTATTCCACAACCTCTTGATGGTATTATTTTTCGCCTTTCTTGTATCCCTGACATCGGGACACTTATGTGGCCATACATTTCAAAGACCTTCCGCAATCCTCGCTGTTCCGAGTAGTGTCGCCTTTTATAGTAGTCCTGGCTTTAGTGCAATTTCCAACTTCTTTAGGCCGTAACATCACTAGTATGATCTTTGCGTTTTTTAAAACCTGTCTAAGTTCTCAGGCCAGGTCACAATACTGTCTTACTTTCCCTTATTCCAAGCGTGCAACGTGGGAGTCCGTAAGTACTATGTTCCTCCTAACACACCAGTAATACGACTGGGCTCCTGTGCTTTGTCCTGGGGGTCTGTCTGGATGTTGACACTCTTAGATAACTTTTGCCTTGCTGTTTTTCAATAATAGTAATAATAGTAATAGAAGTGTTGGTGGTACTATAGGTAATTTCTCCATGTAAAAATATTTGTATTCTAACTATTAGTAACATCAATCAATAGTATTAGCAGTTGTGCTACCGACATCACTTGTATTAGTAGAAAGTAGTATAACAAGTAGTAGTAGTAGTAGCATCAGAAGTAGTAGTAGTAGTAATTGTAGCAATTCTATTGATCCTGATCAGTAACGTTGTTGTCGTTGTTGTCGTGTAAGTTGTGAGAGTAGATGTATTGAATTCTACTCCTATAAGGCATCTCTAAAGGAACAAGGTAATACATAAACATTCAATTCTAATTTTAAGGCAGAAAATTGTTTGTAAAGTTGTTTGAAACGTTTGAATTCCTAACCTTGTAAGAGGATAGAGTCACTCGAAATCAAGTCGGACTATCTGCGTTCAAATTACAAGGTTTAGAATCAACCTTTTTATTGCAATGGGATTCAAGGAAGACATGGTGTAAATGCCTCCCATTTATTTATCTTTTTTATAACCCTAATGGAAATCTTAAGAAAAGTGGTTATATGAAGCTAAATTCTTGGGGATTTTGTAGAATCAATCAAGCCATCCACTGTTCACTGACTTTAAAAGAATAATGCACTCCAACATAAAACTACCATTCAGTTGTAGAAATGCCACATACACAGTTTGTAATACGAGACCCAACAATAAGTTCCATGCGTAATTTGAAAGTAATATTCTTTATATACGTTTTACCTTGCCTTTGGTTTTAAGAACAACACTATCACTGCTTTTTGTTCCATTGTACATCTGTATCATTGATCATTACCACCTTCCCGTCCATTCATAATAAAACAAGTGATCCAATAATAATTTCGTTTCATTGTAACATACGAAGAGACAGCCATTTTAAATCCTAAAATATCAATTTAAATCCTAATGTTTTGACAATTTAACTAAATGCAAAAACTCAAATAGAGCTTCAGAAAAGTGGTTTTTCACTTTTCATTTCTGATACCATTTACAGTTAGTAAATTGGTGTGACAAAACGTCTACGTGTCAAAAATAATAATTTGTATGGGTCATACATTAACATGGAAGTAATCATAAAGAGATATAGTAAATAAAAGAAAAGTCGATACCTCGTCACTTGCTGAAGCAATGTCCAATATGTTATTGATAAAGGTGTTACTCTCCAGGGGACGGCCATATCTAAATGACAGCTTCAAGAAACTTCTAGCAACTCTTCTGAGCACTTATGTTTGAAGTTCGACTCATAGTAATTATTAGTTGCACAGATTTTCATACAATTTAATTAGGAACACAATTTTTTTTCAAGGTAATAAAACGAAGCATTAAATAATTCTAAATCAGGACACGAGAAAAACATTCATACAGAAAATGAGAAATATTATACAGAGCCTAATTAATGCTTCATGAGGCTATGCATTCTGGACGAAATTACTTCATTGTCTATAGTTAGACTTTTCAATCCCGATTTATTTCAAGAAACACAATTATGAATTTGCATCTACGATAAAACTCTTTATGTTAATAATGGTTTTGTTTTTCCTTTCAAGCTTGTCTAATATTTTCCTTCTTGTGAATAAACGTTTTTTCTTTGGGGCCCAGAGAGAGAGAGAGAGAGAAGAGAGAGAGAGAGAGAATTTTGATGCTTTATTATGCAAGTCGAGGAAGGCAAGAATAGAAGAGAAAATAAAACGAGAGAAAGATAGAGAAAAAAGATAAAACAGAAAGACTGTCAAAAAATGATTAGCCATATTATAAAAAATGTAGCGTTTAATAGTGATATTTTGAACAAAATCACACAATTAAGGGACTAATTTAAGATGGATTATGTAGACGATATATTTGCAACTAATACAAATGTGATTCTTTCACTCATGTTTTAGACACACTTATTGCGTGATTTATATATCATGATGTAGCATAATTATTCGCTAAAAATTCGTTGCACTAATGTTTCAAAACAGATATTGATATCAACATGTAAATATAAAGTTTATAACGACAAACTTATGGAAATGCTTTCTGTATGCATAAAGAATATTGCACTAAGTCAAAATTATACTTGCGTCGTCCCTATTTGTCAACAAGCTGTAAAATTTAAGCTATTTATAGTTCATGTGGCATATATGAAACTGAACAGAATTAACCGTACAATAACTGAATATCTCAAATAGATCGTCAATGAAACGATCCCAATTCATATCGCGACAAAATATGTTGATTCTAGCTTTTATTCGCATCCGTTTAATAACGTTTGTCCAGAATGAATTACAAAATCATTCTGCAGATAGCAATGCGACTTGACTAGCGTTAATTTCCACTGAAATACAGTCATAAAATCCATAGAATTGAGATATTAGAAATTCAATTTAATAGTCTATTTTCACTTCAGTAAACACAATTTCTCCATCGTGTCTCACATTAATGCCAGTTCTGTGATGGATATAGATTAATTCTGTTCCTCATATAGTAATTTTCGCTGGACACTGAGGACACTGCAGCATCCACGAATATGTAGCTTCCATATTCTGTCTTTGCGTGTGTGGGAAATGATGAGCTTTTGCCATCAGACGTTTTAAAACATTAATTCATTTAGCTATCCGATACGACTACAATGCATGTTGCTCTGTGTCTTAGAATTGGTTTCGGTTCATCAGGCTTACTGACAGAATCAGATCTTCCTCGAGCGTTTTCATTTATTTCCAAAGCGAGAGGTAATTTTAAGTTTTCGTCCACCCATCGAACACGAGGACTTCCATTTTCCTGATTTTGATGAATGTGTATTCTTTCAACAGAGGACAAAAGGTTTTCCTTGCCGTCAGAATTGTCTCTCCTAGAATTTGTTTCGACTTTCCGTGGTCTGTCATTTTTTACCTCGAACATACTCCTGGAATCTTCATTGAATTCCCTCATCACTGCTCACAATAAAATCGGTATCTTTTGAGAGATGCAGCTACCCCGGTTGTTTCGAACCGAGACGATTGAAGATACTTTCTTCGGAGTCCAATAATGATGTATATATATATTTTTTTCCTCCACTAATTAATGATTTGGATGAGAGAATAATGAAAATAGAACCGAACACTGGATGGTTCTCCGATATTTATGTTTCTCTATTTGACAATTTATTTCTTCTATGTTTCACTTTTTCTCGTAAGCAAAATCAAATTTGCTTTCAGTTATTTCCTCTGTCTATCGACCAGAAATGTTTCTCAACATGGAATCTACTCAGTCTTCTGCTGTCTGGTTATGAGCAGTGATAGCAGTTGTGTATGTTTTCATTGCCAGCCCTTATTGAATCTAATGCCAGAAAGGCGCTAGAAGGTGTAAATATACCTGTCGTACTATTTTAAATATCAGTTTGAGTCCACGTGGTATTTGGCATCCGTCCAACACTAGAAACACCTTCGGTCTGTTAATGCCGTATAGTACGAGAAAACACAACAGTACATTTCCGCAGCTCAAATATCTGACATGTTTTGATTTGACAAGAAAATAAATAGTACGAAAGGACAATGATTTTCAGTCAGAAGACAACCCAGTGCTCGAAATCGATTTTCGAAAAAAAAAATTACAACTTAAAGTAACACTATTAGTGTATTAAAATCACGCACATGGAAAGTGAATTAGGGAGATATTTGATCATTATGCGTAGCCAGCAGAATCTCGAGTTTTCTCCGATTCAGAAATAGTCTCATGCATAAATGGATATAATAAATTTTGATAATCATGCACCTAATATATTAATTCACCTTTTATGTATAATCAATATTAATCATGATCTAACAGTCCCCTCTTGAATGATAGTAGGTTCAAAAACAACAATTTTTTCTATCTGGTTGATAAAGTTAATCGGCTACGAAAATCAAGGGAGAACAGATATTCTTTATTCATTCACATTTTAAGTTTTATCAGCTATGGCGTATGACATAAAGGGTTGTAAAAGACAGGATTATTATCATTACACAAAGTGCAAAGTGCTCACTGGGAGTAGTGATGTTTACTTTATAAAATAGTCATAAGTCTAGTCCAGGAATAGTTGAAAGATTTTATTTCAACATTTGTTTGAATGTCCGTTTTTAACATAATCAGATCTTATTATGGAATATATATAGCTGAGGGATAAAAGATAATAGAAATTTACTTGTAAAAATACAGTTTTGTTTCTATTTGCTTTAAGCAGCGATGATCGAAAGAGGTAACAATTTATCACAAGACAGATGCCTTCTTAAAAGCGGATCATTGGTCCTGTAATTTTGATTGGTGGTCATTCAAAATGTACGTTTAAGATGAACGACTGCTAAAAAGACGTAACCTTTCAATCAAGTTCATTTCCATTAACACCATGAATCGAGATGAGATTCACTTTTGGTACTAATCAATTCACTGGCAAAGAAGGTTTAAGAAACCAGTCGTGCGCGAAGAGACACCAAAATATCACAAGCAGGAGAGTTTTAGAAACTTTCAATAGGAGCGTGACTTGAGACCTCTCTCTGTCATTCACGATCCGGCACGTTGTACCCATCCCACTTCTGCTTGCATTGACGTATATTTACGATGAATATTTCTGACAAAAGGAAAAACTAAACTAGCTTTTATTTCTTCTGAAAGCCTCCTCAATGAGTCAAGTAACTGAAGGGCATCAATTGTAGTATAATACAGTGCACCCCTCACCCATAACGGTCATCTCCCTTCGGCAAAACTCTTTCATATACATCTAGGGTCTAATTTTCCCTTCTCTTTATTTCATCTACATATCGAACCATCCCTCAACAACTACCTCTCCTCACCAACCAAAACGTTCGCCTCCCATTGGTGGCTGCTTAAGACAGGTTTCATTCTACTTTGGCTGATAAATGTCCATCTCATTATCTGTCAGTTACTAATTATCGTTCTGTTTCATAATATATAAATTCTCTATATTTATATTCGTAAGAAAATACAGTGCTAATAGAATTAATTAAATACATGATGTAAAAAATGAAATGCCTATTTCTTCATTTATAATTATATGTTTGTTTTAACATCGACTTATTTAGCCTTTCATACATAAATCAATCTGATTCTAGTTATGAACTATATACACCTACATAATTTGTCACTTTGCGATTCATGGATAGTACGGTAAAACTCAGATATACAAAGAATAAATTTCAGGCCTCAACACGATAAGATTCTGAGAGTCTTTATTATTCTTGCTCGTTGTATGTCTGATATTGGTATGTTGCCAGACGTACTTTCAAGATAGAACCACTACAAAAATACTAAATTATATCTTTTTACAATGCATCATGGAGTGGCTCCTTGATATATCATTGATTTACTTCTGCCAAGTGTCCAGCAGATACGTTACAGACAACTTCGTGTTAGAACTAACCTCCACGCGCCTTTCGTCAGAAGAAACCGAAACCAATATTTGATTTTTACCAAGTTCTGTTGCGGAATGAAATCTTCTCCTTTTGGAAATTCTGAATAACCCTTCGTTATACTCTTTTAAATCGCAATTATATTTGGATGTAGGAAAGGTCCAATTCTATGAAGGTGAAAGATTAGCACAAATTACGCCCACAGACTTTGACTAGGTTTGTAGCTAATTAAACGGTGATCTTTTCAAAAACCAATCATTTAGTATAGGTGTCCATGCGGTGAACCAGCAACCGCAAAGCTTTTTCTCTTAGATTGTACAACATATCTAACTATCAAAAAACAACCAGTAGGAACTGTGTCCCATAATACAGACATAATTTAGTTATTAACGGGTAACTTTTTGCAATCGCTCAAGGTCAACGCGGAGAATTTTAAGGCGGCCCAAAAGTACATAATATCAACCAAGTTATTTGTTTAATCACTATTTATAGATTTACACTAAGCTGATATATCTCTGGTACGTATTTCTCTACTACATATATATGCCACCTGAGCTGAAGTTAGATAGTCCTTTACCCACCCCACCCACCCACCCACCCACCCACCCCGAATCAACACCAAGATTTTCATATTTTGTTTTTTAAGTATACGGTAATATGTTTTCTGATATAAATGCTTATCAGATAGTTTGATATTATTACAATAATGCATAAACAATTCTATTTTAATATCTCTTTTTTTAATGTTTGCAATTCTCAACCAGATTATCAAAGTAAAGATTATTGTTAATGAGGAGAGAGCTCGATATAAGCTTAAGCTTGTTGCTGAATCCTCTATATCTCTTATTCGATTTTTATGTATTTTCCATGATGACGTCTGCAAGTAAATAATGTTTAAATAAAATAGATAGGCCACAAATTAAAATGGAAAGTCAAGTTAAATTTCAGAAGATCAAACCTAGTGAAAGGTCGTAAAATAACTTTTTTCAGGAACGTCTTCCAGATTGTTTCTTGTATTATTTGATTTTAAAAGTCTTTCATCTTTGAACGCAACAACTGACACGAATAACTAGATTTCTAACCTTTATGCTGAAAATGAAATTTAGTATACTGGTATGTGTTTCGTCATCACAAGACAAGAACTAGCTGTACATATCTAGCGATTCAGATGGTTTGCAAAAGATGGACACTAAACTAAGGGAAATGAATTACATAAATTGAGCGACTGTTTATTGAGAGACACAATATTGTAACGGAAATATAGAAGAAAAAAAACAGACACATTAATTTAACTACATACTATACACTAAATACAAGTAAGTCCAAAGTTCATGGCATATTTGCTATTTTCTAATTTTTTTAATGTGCTAGTTGAGATGTGACTGGTAAACACTTGATGGTCTGGCACGCATTTACCCGAAGGTTTCGGAGAATGCAGTTTTCAAACGTGCAGTTGTGAGATTGCTATTTTAAAGTACAAGAATAAAAGCATTAATAAACTGTTTGTGTACAATTTTCAGATTAATCATAGTTACAACAGCTGAGAAGTTTTTGTCGCAAACCAAATCATTAATTTCCATCCCTACTTGACAATATTACGTCGATAACACCAAGTATCACCTGTACGAGATTGATAAGAAAGCCTGTGCTTCTCTGTTTTCATTCGTGTCGGTGAACCTATAATAAAAAGGAACACTGATAAAATGAATCACTAAAAATTCCTATCTTGCAGTTTTTAAAACAAATGTGTTCTTTAGGTATCGGGTCTTATTTAGTCGTAAATATTCAATGTTTTGATTTGTATCATTTTTTGATCCGTATCCTCACCGCCCCTCCATACTATTTTTGCACAAGTTTCTTTTAAAGTTATGTCTTTCCTTTCACTGTATGTGATAGTTTATGATAATAGATCAGCAACACTTAGAAAAAGATTTCGCCATATCGTGTCCTCTTCAATCGATCTTTCCTTTCAACTCAATGCTTTGGTATCCACCAAGGATGAAAAGTGAACGAAAAAAATGAATGAATGGATATCTATCTATTTATCTATCGGAACACCTAAAAACAGGGTTTCTTTTTATATCTCACTATAAATCGTACCGCATGTTCGACAGCAACTTTTGATAATCATTTTACTCTTTTCTCGATGTGCTTATTTTCATGTCATTTTATCAGCGCGTGCGTTCTTTTACAGTTTAAATTGGAAACAAAAACATCGGATTCAAGGTACTAAATTACGTTATAAAGTCGATTAGAAAAATGGATAACTTGAATCTGACAATATCGCTAGATGAAGGTAAACGCCCTAAATTATAAAAGAAAACAGTCATACATTTTATTAGCAATAACATCAATAATTACACATTTCTGACAGTGAAAAGAAGGGCTGATTTGCCTATTGGTAGTGTAGCTTTCTGTTTCATATGTAGAAAAACTCCCTGGGTGTGGCACAATACCACAAAAAGTGCGAACGATGATTGTGTTGATTATTTTAGGTTAATAACAATTAATACCTTTTGTCAATACTTTCGAACAATCATGCTTTTGTGCCGTTTTATTTATGTGAAAATTTTCTCATAAGTGGAGTGAATATTTTCATACATGTTTTGTTATTTGCAAAGGTTCTACAGTATCTATACATTTTGATACCCATGTTAATTTTAAAAGTGCATTTATTCAGCTAGCATTTGAAATATACTACAGAATAAAATACTTTATCCCTAAACAGACCAATTAACAGTTTCACTTTAAAAGACCGAATTTCAATACCAGCCGGTTGGGCTTGAAAGGATAGGTGGCATATGTTACAAACTGAGCTGTGATTGGTCAAGGTGGGGAATTAGTTATCTACTTGTATGTAACAAGACCTGAAGATCCTGACACCTATTGGCTGTTTTCGTGGTGCACGGAGTTATGGGTTAATCAGTCTCCCTCTTTAACCTATTAATAGTTATAATGACAAATCAGGAATCAGGTGTAAAGCTTCACCTGTCAAGCACTCTGCTGGGTTGTTACCTGTCGTCAATCAGCCAATCAGATCCCGGAAATGAGCAAAGTTCCTCTATGGCAGCTCAATTCAGACTAACACTCGGTAGAAACCTTCTACTATTTTGGTGGAGACTCCTCCTTCAGATGAATTATCCCAGATGTCAAGTAAAGGATGTACTTTTGAATAGCTGCATTTTTAATTCTTTGAATTTTAAAAGAGCAAAATGTCCCCTAAACACCCTAAATCTCAAATTTGATTTATGTTGTTTTTTGTTGTTGTCGTTTTCTCAGGATTTTTGTCACTCAGTTTTGTTCCTTAATTCTATCATGTCGTGATTACTGGATAATGTAATAAAACAAAGATTATAAATGTGAAAAATTGACTGAATTAAATGTGAATGAATTTCTACCCATTTTTTGTCGATTTTATTTTCTAAAACCCCAGTGACATTTTAAATACAACAATTAAATATTAGGACTAACTCAAGCATCCATTGTTTTAAATGAATATGCTAGTAAAAACATTTCCCATCAAATATGGGTCAAAGGCTGAGTGTAGTTTGGTTAAAATAGGGGATCAATCTAGATAACATATGTACCGTTAAAATAAGTCCTTTTCAGTGGAGAATAATTATAATAAAACAATACCCCTTCTGTAGGAATTTTTGGTGAGTGGGGGATTCTTGATCAGGGTAATGTTAAAATAAAAGTATACGCGTACATTGACGACCAGTTTACAGGAGGTATTACGACACGAATTAAATGAACAAAATATTTGCTTAACTAATGATTTATTGACAAACATTACGTACATACAGAAATAAATAATTTGAAATTTTACCTGAATTAATCCTAATTTTAAATTAAGCACGAGATAACGTAAAATGATCTAAAATGAGTGTGGATTTAGACTGACATATTTGTGTGACACAGATAAGGTGTCTCCTTGTAATCCGATTTAGGCAAGTTGCGAAGTCCTTTGCTGAACTGATTCAGTCACGTGTAACTGGCAAAATTAAGGAAATATTCCGACCTGCATCTTTGTGCCTCCGTTAATTTCAGTTTACTTTTAATTACTTTCTTCATTCAAGATGTTGCATTAGGTTTATTTCAAGCAAAGTGCCATATAAAGCTTATTGACATAATAAAACTGATATAATTTAACATATATATGAAAGCATTTGAAAATTTGGATATAAGAAATAGATACAATGTTTCAAAAGCATCTCACCCAGGACCACATCTCATTGAATTCTATGTAAAATTCAATCGAGCGGGTCAGATTAGAATAATTCCCATATAGCGAGAAAAATAGTTCGGTGAACCACAAGTGTTCATCGTAATGTACCAGATACGATGAAATCTTTAATTCATGGCAATATGAAAAATTTATGAATGGAGCTGTTCTGAGTAGTCTCCTATCTTAACGGTGATATGATGTACAAAGAATATATTTCAATATTATAAATATACACACTTAATTGAAAAATAAAATTCAACAGGCTTAAATATATTCAAATTATATTCTGGCTTTATTGAATATGATGTAAAAGTATACTTAAAAACTTTTATTCTATTTTGATGGCTGATTTTGTGATGGTACAAAGTTGATGATGAAATATGTTTTTTCACTTACCAGTCGCCATCTATAATCAACCTTCTGTAATCTATCCAACCATTTAGCATGTTATGACTCAGATGAAAGCTTCAAATAACATCAAATCATATACATGATTTTAATCTAAAGCGGTCAAAAACTTGTACTTTTTATGCCTGCTATTGCGAGTGAACTAACAAAGGTAGTTCCCCCTTCTCGAAACGTACAAGGACAACCAAACTGGTGAAATGGACATTGTCAAGATTAAAGGACATATATATTTCAACCTAACGTTAAAATATATTAACAGTAATTAACAGATCATATTATAAGATTAATAGCCGGAATAGATCCCACAAGGTGATATCTGCTTTATTTGGCAAGTTCACTTGAGCAAATAAGCACATGTATATAGATATACCTTTGATTCAGTTATACCTTGGTAAGAATTGATATACGTTCATAATTTAAGAAGATGGCCTCTGATCATGACATATATCTAATTTCTATTTCTAAATAAAGCAAATTCTTGACACACTTTGCAAAGGGTTTATATAAAAACTGGGTCATTTGGGCAATAAATAATTCACTATCACAGGGTTGGATCACTTGCTTTATGTATTTGTGATAGCACAGTTCCTTGTCAGCGGAACAAGCGTTTTGTATATTTCATTTTTTTTGGTGCCATAAAGGCACCAACTACCCGGTAACTCTGAACCGCTACTTTATTAAATTGACTTAATACTATATTCGTGTCTCGATTATTTGTACCTTCACCGACCTCAACATAATACTAACTATTGAGGGAAAATATTAATAAATATATTTAAATTTGCCTCCTTTCTTTCAATAGTAAAGGTCATCATATAGCTACATACAATTATGAACTGAGTTTTAAAGTCTATAACCTCGATGACTTTGCAACTCGTGGTGAGTATACAGATATTCATATAACACATTCCCTTAAAGGGAAAGTTCATGTTGCATTTTATTTATCACATATAGAATGTAGGAGACATGTTTTGTATAATCTCCACAAAGGAATGAAAAATATAATTTCTATTTCTACGACATAAAAAGCTTGACGCTGTCGGCTACTAGAGACAGTCCGTGACGTCACAAAGTCGGTTTGTATGTACAATGGCTATATGTGCTATTCTATTGAAACTCTTGATTTACAATACTTCTATGCCGTACATAACAAAGCATGTACATACTTAAATAGGAACCAACAAAGCATGTACATACTTAAATAGGAACCAACAAAGCATGTACATACTTAAATAGGAACCGATCACTATGATTTCAATTTCGGTCCAGATAAAGCATGATTTATCTGTTTTCAAGTGAGGTTTCCAGCGATCACAGCATCGTTGTTTTGCTTTTACTCGGGTCGAAAAGCGTCACATGCTTGAGTGCTCGTTGGCAAAAAGAAGGCATGGTTGAATTACAAGCAATCTTTAGTAGAGAGTTAGTGTGCGTAAAGTTTTGATTTTCTGAAAATATTTAACTCGAACTTTCTTAGGTGTAGTGTATATAGCACTGCTGTAAAAACGAACCTGCCTCGTGACGTAACGAACTATTTTGAGATCTTCTGATGCTTTCATATCATTCATACATGTTACTTCCGCAATATGGCGGTGCCGAACACATGCTAGATGCGCTCATTTTTTAAGAGTTTTAACTATAATATTTGCATAAGCATGACTTTTTCCGAACTTCATTCACATTTGTTAAAAAATAGAGAGTAAATATTTTTATGGGTTTCCCTTTTAAACCTTGTTTCCTCTAGGTGTCAATGTTATATAATTTTATCCGAAATAGGGCTCACACCGCGTGTATTTCTTGTACATTTTCGATCGACAAAACAAACGTTGAAATGGACTTGGTAACTTGGTTGTTATATATGCGTCAGTCCGTTATATAGTCCTTCTTAAATTTAGTGCACCCTTTTGTGTGACAAAACAAAAACAATTGGTAATCTTCTAGTCGAAAATTCCTCTGAGACCCAGGATCGATTTTGAAAATAAAGCATTTTATTAGAAACAGACCACATATAAACAAACATATAATGATTTTCAAACCATACTTATAATATTTTGGGGACCAATTAAGACTACTATCTTGTAAGATATAAATGCCGACCATTGTTTTATTCAATCGGGTATTTGCTATCTTTATTCAATACTACAGCGACGTGCCAAAAAAGTACGTAACTCACAGCTAACAATGTCGATGTCATGAACACATAATGTGTGATTTCAAAACAATTCAAAGTCTGATTGTGGTACTTACCAGGGGTTTCCAGTATTTTGTAATATGGGCACTGGACCTTATAATTTCTTCGAGTCTCCTGGAAATGGTGCTGTATAAAGCTTTAATACAGTCTGTAGCGATGGATGTCCAAAATACCTACATCTCCTTTACTTGATCTTGGCGAGTTTTAATGGTATGGAGGGATCTTCTTAGTGTGATGTTGAGAATATGTCACACATTTTCAATTATGTTCAGATCAGGTTACTGTGATAGCCATTTAAGATTGTCAATAATAATTTCCTGTTTCCAAGCTAGAGACCTAGCAGAAGTGTGGCAAAGAGCATAATCATCATGAAAAACGAATTGTGAATTTCCAATTTGTTTTGGCAACGACTGGACATAATATAAACTTATTAACGCTTCTTGCTATACATATTTCCCTCAATTTCGACCACAGTACCCATGATGCGTAATGCAGCTCGAAACATGACACCGATCCTGACGTTATCTTCTAGGCACTCCGGTCGGTAAGCTCCTTCGGTGTTTAGCCACACGTAAAGACGTTTGTCACCAATGACGACAACCCGGATTTTATGGAAAAATATTGCTTTATTCTAATATGTTTCAACCGCGAGATGTATCTTTTCCTTGTACCACTTCAAGCAATTATTTCTGTTAGTAGCAGATGCCATCAGTGTTTTCCGAACTCGGTGTTTCTTGAAACCATCATCATGCAGTCGGCACTGAAGTGTATTCATGAGAGCTATTTCAGGTTCATATTGGTTGTTATTATCCGTAATCTCTCCCAAAGTCTGTCTCTGTTTTGCTTCAACACTCTAAAAAGTTGAGCAGACAACTCCTTTTTACCGGAGCATTGGTAAAAGAATATGTCAACACTTTGTGAAGACACAAAACATTTACTTTTTGGACGACGGTAAAAATGCAGAATATGATTTCTTATGCATTAATTCGCGAATTACGTTCGTGACATTTGCCAAAGTTGCGTCGATTCTGGCATGTCACTGTATATGAGCTTATTAAGTATTGCAAAGAGGAATTCAATATGCGAATATTCACGTGCAAGAAAACGTTACCAGAAAAAACGAAGATGTACGAAACACGTCCTCCCACACAGCTAAATTATTTTTTATACGATATTTAATTAACTTTATAATTAGTTTTAATGTTATAACAGGAGCATGTTACAAGTGGTATTGACAGTAGGTCACAATTTGAGGAAATGACCACTGGTCTTGGTAGTAGTATTAACAGTAGTAGTAGTAGTAATAGTGCTGGTATTTTTTTTTTCTAGTTGCGGTTGTTGTGATGTATATTTCTTAATAATTCATTCTGCTTTACAAACCAGATAAATCATAAAGACTAAAGACAAGAATGGAGAACGAATAGATTGCAGCTGTCTGTTAGTCATGTTCCCTTCGCATGAGACAGTCAACACGGGTAACCTACATGCAAATGCTACTACATTTACCACATATTTCATTTTCCAGAAATGATTTCAATGCCATATACATAAAAAAATTGGATGTCAAAAAATAATAATGGTCGTGCTATCTTCGAAGCATTTATTGCAGATCATCCAAAAGTATTTTCACTCACTACCCGGAGAGTAATTAAAATAGATTTTCATTGATAAGACAATTATTCAGTTTAAAAACATTCTATGTGTGTGGCGTCCATTTATTTATGGTTTTTATCTATGGGATACATTGAGCAAATCATACCCGACGTTTGAATAACGTTTGACGGATTTGGAGATAAGAAATTGAGAGAAAAGTACTTCCTGGAAACTAATCTGTGGACTCCATTACTATATCAATCTTTAAATCGTTTTGCAGATGGTGGATTCTGGAGACAACAACGAAAGCGACGTTTAATTAAAACGATACTGCTATCTCTAATCGCACCAGGTACATGTTGTTCCCTTGTACCTAATTTGATTGATACATATATCTATATAATCAAATTTGACAATGGAACGATAATGAGATATATGAAACTACATTAACTATGTACACCCTCAATTATTTAAAAGTGGTTCGATCTTGATTGAATTTTTGAAATGAAAGATGTTATCAAGTAGAGATAAAACGTCGGAGAAAATAATATAGCATATACGCCGACGTATAATATAAATTCAGTATATTTTGTAAGCGAAAGCGAAATTAAACAACATTAAAAGGTTGGTCTTTTTTTAACAGGCATGTATTATGAAAAGAACTGACAAGCTGCGACAGCACGGCAAGACTTCTTCATTGGTACACAGGAACATAAAAAGGTGCATGAAAAGATATATTAATTTTAATTTTAATTTTATTTCATATTTTTCTCAAACGATGCGACTTTGCCAATACATATCATCTCCCCCGTGTATGAATAATGCATGGCTGATTGATTTTACATTCTTATTTCAACAGCTTTTTCGAATTATATGTAGATCTAATGACTTGATGTATATCTTTAAAAGCCTAAAATTAGGACTTTAGACTTATATAGTTACATTATATATATATATATATATATATATATATACATATATACACACATTGCATATTTTGGTAAATGGAATGAATATGACTGTTTATTTAATGAAGAAATGACGTAATGATCATAACATTATTACTCAATAATTCAGTATCGACCATAAATGGAGCAGGTAAACCGTGATCATTAGACAGTTACACAGTAACAGGAAGACGGTTAATCGTGCAGTTGACCCTTCGGATTACGGTGGCATCTGTCAGTCAACTACCACATAACAGAGATTCCAATCCGCCGCCAGCTAATCATCTAAGTGTGAATCGTTGCATAGTACGTTAGCAGAAGAAAAGCTTGCCCACCTGAGTAGGGCAAAAAGAAACAATCTACATTATAATATGCAGTAAACCGAATTAACGTATAGCCTTAGGCCACTCAGACTAACACGTGACCACTGATCAATACTATCGCTGCTAAAGTTGTGAGCATCACGTGATTTACAGGCACACCGGCATCTTGACGGACTTTCAGGCGTAATGTCCATCCCCTACCCGACTGCCACTGTATATCATATACAAAATCAAATCGTCACACTTTAAACATTTTTCAACCATTTTTAATTCAATTTTCAGTATGCACAACAACAAAACTTAACACTAATTCACAATGGGTAAGTGTCAACATAAAATACTTTGATTTTATATGATGTGCTAAGCTAATGAGTAAGTCGTAGTTATGTCAGCTATCACAATAGGGCAATTACCTAACTGTGAATATGAGATCATATGACATAAAAAGTCCGTATCTCCTGTATGGATGAGACTGTGCCAGGTGGAGCGATTCTCTGCGAGATCTTCCCAAGACTCAGGGTCAGTGTTGAAATATTTCAAGGATGACTTGAGGGAATCTTTGAAGCGTTTCTTCTGACCACCCTGAGATCAGTTTCCCTCCCTCAGCTCACAGTAGACGATCTTTTTTGATTGTCGCTCTTCTGACATCCTGATGACGTGGCCTGCACATCTCTTCTGTGATTTCATCAGCAGAGTGTGGATGATTGGAATGCTTCCCCGTGTGAGAACCTCAGTGTATGTGACCCTGTCCTGACATCTTATCCTCATCAGTTACCTCAGGCAGCCCATGTGAAAATGGTTCAGTTTCTTGGCATAGCGTCTGTACACTGTCCAGGTTTCCCAGGCATACAGCTTGGTTGGAAACACAATGCTTTGTAGACCTTAAGTTTTGTTTGTAGACTGATACCTCTGTGCTTCCACACATTTGCGCGTAATCTGCCAAAGACCACACTTGCTTTAGCAATTCTAGCACTAACCAAACTTGGCCCGATACAGCTCTAAAACTAAATTCTTCAAGTTCATATGGGTCCAAATAACATATACTGGCTGTTCAAATATATGGTAAGGTTTCATTAGTCACGAGGACACACACACAAACACACACACACACACACACACACGGAAAAGCCTTCTTAACCTTTGTACTTTCCTTCGAAATAACTGTATAGAATCAAATGATGCAAACCGTATCATCAGTGGTCACGGTCATTCTCACACTATCGTCCCGTATCATCGCTGGTCACTGTGAGCCTCACACCGTCGTCCCATATCATCAGTCGTCACGGTGATCCTCACACTGTCGTCGCAAATGATTACAATGTTACTTATTTATTCTTTTTGTTTAATAGTTTAAAGATAATGTTTTTAAAGGCCCAGGCTCTTTGATAAATTGGCGCACTGTCCTAGTTTCATTTAATCAAGACTTTCTCAAATGGTTTCAATTTCCTTATTCGAATCTGCTATTGGTGATTTAAGCTCTGTTTCTGCCTTTTATCATTAGTTAGCGTATATAATTTATTTGAAATATTTATCAGGTGATACTAGCGATATTTACCTTTACTTAGTACCATTTCTACTGAAATAATAGCTGCCCCAATAGACGTAATAGTAAAGAATAGACAATACAGAATGAAGGACTGAAATTAGTTGTGTTTCATAAATAGTCACGGTAGTTACTGCAGCAGATTTATATTTCAATGATTATATCGTTTGTTCTACTGCAAATGGATAGTAGAAGCTACCGAATAGAGATCTGGGAGCTGGTAGAAGATCAGTAAATTTAGAATCTACCTAATGGAAACCTTGGAGCTGCTAGAAGATCGGTAAATTCAGAAGCTACAGAATGAAGACATGTGAGCTGCTCGAAGATCACTAAATTTAGAAGCTACCGAACGGAGACATGGCAACTGCTAGAAGATCGGTAAATTTAGAAGCTAACGAACGAAGACCTGGGAGCTGATATAAGTTTTGTAAATTTAGAAGCTTCCGAATGGAGACTTGGGAGATGATAGAAGATCGGTAAATTTAGCTCAGACATGTGTATGCACTTTTTGCAATTTGTATACAAATTGCATCGAAGAGATACTGTTTTTAACTTTGAAGTGAAACTTGACATACTTTTGTTTGAAAAAAAAAAACAAGCATTGTTCTGGGCATGTGCCTTATTTCCATTTAATTCAATTTAATTGAAACAACATATAAGTTTTGTCTTCTGTCAAACATGTGCAATCGACAATACTTTCGTGGCTAAGAAAACTTGAAAGCTTAAGTTCAACTATAACTATAACTAAAAGATGCAATTGTTAAAATATCCTATTTGTCCGGAATTAAAATAATTTTCTTTCATATATGCATGTTTAAATATAGACATAGCTTATAAGTCTTAAGCACTGCGCTGTCTGAAAATTATATATCTCCTGAACCTCCGATTTGTGCACATTTTGCATTGCAATCCAGAAATAGAATGGTTTGTGACACGTATTTCTGCGTGCTTGCCCATTTTGTCCCACCCACTCTCAAAATCTGTGCTCCCAGGGTCAAGTCCTTAAGGTATGAATAGACCAAGGAGCCATAGTCGTTACATATCAGAATTCGTCTTTTCAGGACCAATACATTTATATACCATAATAAGGTGAGGATCTCGACAGTTTCAAACTTGTGACCCAGGGGCCATACCTGTCTTTACGTTAGGCATGATCTAGGGTTCTGTTGCAAATTCTCGTCTGAAATGTGTTCATGCGATAAATCAGGAACTACCAACAACAATTCTCAGACATGTTAGTCTCATAGTTTGGGAGTAATGTTAACATTATATAAAGCAACTCTACCCCAAGCACCGCCCCAGCTGGGGATAACATATATTACATTATGAATAGAAACCATTCCATATGATAATGGTCGTTACATTTATCAAATTTACATCAGAAAGGAAAGTAAATTATTTCCCAGTACCCTTAAATGAGTATAGCGGTCATTACACCGTTAGGGCTAGTTTGTCGTGCCAATTTATTATATGGTTATTGTTTCTGGTTTCCACCACTACTACCACTGCTACTACTACTACTTTTCCTCCTTCTACTCATCATCCTCATCACTACTTATTATAGCTAATCTTTTTGTTATTATTATTATTATTATTATTATTATTATTATTTTTACTGATTGCGTGATTGCGGCGGTAAGAATATGTGTAAAAATAAATGGAAGTCGCGTGGTTTAATGGTATGGCTTTTATAGCTATAGTTATATGGTGTAAAGGTAATGATAATATTCTTAGCATAAGCAGCAGCAGTGGTGATAATAATAATAATAATAATAATAATAGTAGTAGAAGTGTTGGTGGTAGCAGTTAGTAGAGCTAATTTCTGGTTGTAAAAATAGTCCTATTATAACTAGTAGTAATATCAATAAATTGTAGGAGTGCTACCAACATCACCTCCAGCAATAGTAGTCGAAAGTAGTATAAAAAGTAGTCGTAATATTTGCATTGGTAGCATTTCTATTGATACTGATCAATAACGTTTTTGTCGTGTAAGTTGTAAGACTAGATATATTGAATGATATGCCTATAAGTCACAGCTAAATACAAAGAGCTATTACATAAACATGAAACAAAAAGTTTTTGTAACGTCGTTTAAACATTTGTAAATTCCAATCCTTATAAACAGAATAGGGTCACTCGAAATAAAGTCGGACTATCTGCGTTCAAATCACAAGGTCTAAAACAAATAATCTCTTGTAGCAATGGGGGTTCAAGGAAGACATGGTGTAAATGACTCACATTTATTTATCTTTTTGAAACCTAATGCAATTCTTAACAAAAGGGTTTACATGAAGATAAACTCTTGGGGGTTCTGATGACTCAAGCAAGCCATGCACTGTTCATTGACTTTAAAAGAATAATGCACTCCAAAACAAAACTGCCATTCAGTTGTACAAATGCCACATGCACTGTTCGTAATACGAGACGCGAATAGCTTCCATGCGTAATTTGAAAGTAATATTCTTTTTACACGTTTTACCTTGCCTTTGGTTTTAAGACCAACATTATCACTGCTTTTGTTTCATTGTGCATCTGTATCATTTAGCATATCCTCTTTCCTGTCCATTCTCAACAAATTAAGGGATCCAAGTATAATTTCGTTTAATTGTAACATAGATACTTGTCCAAATAGTTTCTGAGACATCCATTTTGATCACTAGACTATTAATTTTGATGCTAAATATTCTGATAATTTAACTAATATCAAACACTCAAACTGAGCTCAGAAAATCAGCTTTCCACTTTTCATTTCTGAAACCACTTATAGTTAAACGTGTACGTGTCAAAAATAATAATTTTTATGGATCATAAATGAACATGCATGTAATAATAAAGAGTTATAGTTCAGGACTTGATGAAGTAAACAAAAGAAAAGGCGAAACCCAAAAGGCAATGGCTAGTATGTAAATAATAAAGGTATTCTCTCCAGGGGACGGAAATACCTAAATGACAGCATTTGTGTCACGAACATTGTATTAACTCTTGTAGCTACTTATGTATGAAGTTCGTTTCATCATGATTATAAGTTGCACATATTAAATTAGGAACACAATTATAGTTCAAGGTAACAAAACGAAGATGCGATGAGTTATTTTGTGGCTTTGCTTGTTTAACACCATTCTTCAGCACACGATAGGCTTTTTCGGCACATAATATGCTATACATGGCGGCCAGTATATTTTGGTGGAGGAAGAACTCGGGAAGACCCCCGGATGAACCCTGACCAACGGAAAGATACTGGCAAGCTTTCTCACATACCCATGTTGTACAGAGGTGAGATGTGAGTGATCTGTAAAGGCGTACTCCTTAGACCAATCGGCAACCCGTGGCCCATTCTTTATTTGGAGAGAGAGAGAGAGAGAGAGAGAGAGAGAGAGAGAGAGAGAGAGAGAGAGAGAAATATTTATTTATTATTATGCTAGTGAAGAAAAGAAGAAAAATATAGAAGATAAAGAACATAAGATATGAAATAAAAAGATAATAAAAAAAAGGTTATCCTGGTATAATTAAACACAAACAAAACGTAGACTTTAAACGTGATAATTCGAATGAAATCACACAATTAAGGAACTAATTTAACATATATTATGAAGGTGATACATTTGAAACTAATACAAATGCGATTCTTTAATTCATGTTTTAGATACACACTTACTGCATGATTTATATGTCACGATGGAACATCAGTTATTCGCTAAATGTTTGTTGCACTAACGTTTCAAAACAGATATTTACATCGACATGTAGGTGTAAAATTTATAACGACAAACTTGTTATGGAAATGCTTTTGTATGCATAAAGACTATTGCACTAAGTCAAAATTATAATTGCGTCCTCCCGATTTGTCAACAACATGTACAATTAAAGCCATGTATAGTTAATGTGGCATATATGATACTGAACAGAATTTATCGGCACAATAACTGAATATCACACATATATTGTCAATAAAACGAATCCAATTCATATCGCTAACAAATATGTTGATTCTAGCATTTGCTCACATCCGTTAAAAACGTTTGTCCAGAATGAATTACAAAATCGTTCAGCAGATATCAATTTGACTTGACTAGCGTCAATTTTCTATGCAAATACAGTCATAAAACCCATAGAATGGAGATATTAGACATGGCATTTAATAGACTCTTTTCACTTCAGTTAAAACCCTTTCTCCATCGTGTCTTATATTAAATCCAGACATGTGAGTTTACAGACATATATATCTATGTTACTCTTTTAGTTTCGTATGGTACCCCTGGATAGGGATCAAGTATGTAGATGAATTCTGTTCCTCTAAGAGTAATGTATGCTGGTCACTGAGGATAATAGAGCATTCACGAATGAATTGCTTCCATATTGTATCTTTGTGTGTGTGAGAGAAATGATGAGTTTTGCCATCAGAAGTTTTTAACATTAATTCATTTAGCTATCCGATACGACTACAATGCATGTTGCTCTGTGTCTTAGAATTGGTTTCGGTTCATCGGGCTTACTGACCGAATCAGATCTTCCCCGAACGTTTTCATTTATTTCCAAAGCGAGAGGTAATTTTAAGTTTTCGTCCACCCATCGGACACGAGGACTTCTATTTTCATGATTTTGATGTATGTGTATTCTTTCAACAGAGGAAGAAAAGTTTTCCCCATCGTTAGAATTGGCTCTCCTGGAATCTGTTTCGCATATCCTCGGTTGATCATTTTTTACCTCGAACATACTCCTGGAATCTGCATTGAATTCCCTCATAACTGCTCCGATAAGATCGTAATCTTCTGAGAGCCGAAACTGCCACAGGGCTTACGAACCCGGACTATTGTAGATATTTTCTTCGGAGTCAAATGAAAGTTTATTTATATAGTGTTGGTCTCTTTTCCTCTTCTAATTATTGATTTGGATGAAATAATAAAGAAACTCGAACCGAAAACTGGAAGGTTTTCCGTTATTTATTCTTCTGTATTTGACAGTTTATTCCTCGTAAACAAAGTCAAATTTGTTTTCAGTTATTTCCCTCGGTATCAACCAGAAATGTTTTCCAACATGGAACCTACTCTCTGTCTGATTATGAGTAGTGATAGCAGGTGCGTACACTTTCATCGCACGTTCTTGTTGAATTCAATGCCAGAAAGGCTTTGGTAGGTGTAGATATACCTGTCAGACTATTTAAATATCAGGTTGAGTCCACGTGGTATTTGGCATCCGTCCAACAAGACTAGACACACCTTCAGTCTGTTAATGCCGTATAGTACGAGAAAACACAAAGTACCTTTGCACAGCTCAGATATCTGCCATGTTTTCATTTGACAAGAAAAAACGTTAAAATTACGAAAGGACACTAATTTTCAGTCAAAAGACAACCCAGTGTTCGAAATCGATTTTCGAAAAAGAGAACTTACAACTAAAGGTAACACTATATGTGTAATAAAATCACGCACGTGGAAAGTCAATTTTGGAGATATTTGTATTATTATGCGTAGGCACTAGAATCTCGAGTTTTCTCAGATTAAGAAATAATACCATGCATACCTTGATGCAATAAAGTTTGATAATTATACACTTAATATATTGATTTACCTTTGATATATGATCAATGTTAATCATGATCTAATAGTCCCCTCTTGAATGATAGGAGAGTCAATAATACAATAGTTTAGATCTGGTTAATAACGCTAATCCACTGAGAGAAAAACAAAACAATTCAGAGGAGAGCAGATATTCTTTATTCGTGTCCATTTGAAGTATTATCATCAATAGGGTTTTAAAAATAGGATTAATATCATTACACAAAGTGCAAAGTGATCACTGGGAGTAGGGCTGTTTTACTTTATGAAATATTCATAAGTCTATTCCTGGAACGGCTAAAAGATTTTTATTTTAAAATTTGTTTTAAATGTGCGTTTTGTGCATAACAAGATTTTATGTTACAATAAAATACAGGCCAGACGCTGAACTAGATTAAACGAGCTTCTTCCTGAAGTTAATTAAATATGTAACTATTTGCAAGGTTGTTGAAAATAACACTTTATATGTTATTTTGATGCCAAGTATTACACATTCACAAACACAATATGAAATATTATAACCACGCGATAACCATATTTCTTTTTTATTTATGATGGTATGTAGCTGATGGACAAAATATAATAGAATTTTACTAGTAAAATTACAGTCTTGTTTCTATCTGCATAAAGCAGCGCTGATCGAAAAGAGGTAAACATTCATCAAAAGACAGATGGCAGCTTAAAAGAGGATCATTGGGGCTGTAATTTTGATTGATAGTCATTAAAAATGTATGTTTAAGACGAACGATTGGTTAAAAGAGGTAAACCTTTCAATCAAATTCTTTGCCATTAAGGTCATGAATCGAGATATGATTCACTTTTGGTAGTAATCAATTCACTGGCAAAAATGGTTTAGAAACCAGTCGTGCACGAAGAGACACGAAAATATTACAAGTAGGACAGTTTTAGAAACTTTCAATAGAATCGTGACTTGAGACCTCTCTCTGTCATTCACGATCCATCATGTTGTACCCCTTGACACTTCTGCTTGCATTGACGTATATTTACGATGAATATTTCTGACAAAAGGAAAAACTAAACTAGTTTTTATCTCTTCTTGAGAACCTCGAGTGTAGTATAATACAATGCAACCCCCTTTAATGGTCACCTCACTTAGGCAAAATTCTTTCTTGTCCATCCAGGGTCTAATTTTTCCTTCTCTTTATTTCATCTATATGTCGAACCTTCCCTCACCTGCTACCTCTCTTGACCAGCCAAATGTTCCCATCCCATCGATGGTTGCTAAAGACATGTTTCATTCTGTTTTGAATGATAAAAGTCCATCTCCTTATGATTTAGTTAATAGTTCTTGTTGTTTTTCGTAATATATAAATTCTCATTATTTATATTCACAAGAAAATACAGTACAAAAAGAATTAATTAAATATATGACGTTGAAAACAAATATGCTTATTTCTTCATTTATAATTACATGTTTAAAATTGACTTAATTAAAGTCTCAAGCATTAATCAACACGTTTCTAGTTATGAACTTCATACACCTTCACAGATAGAACTGTAAAATTCAGATATACAAGGAATAAATTTCAGGCCTCAAAAATAAAAGACTATGAGAGTGTTTATTATTCTTGCTCGTTGTATGTCTGATATTGGTATGTTGCCAGATTTACTTTCAAGATAGAACCACTACAAAAATATTAGATTATATATTTTACAATGCATCATGGTGTGGCTCCTTGATACATACGTGCTTTGGTTCAGCCAAGTGTACTGCAGGTAAGTAACAGACAACTTCTTGTAGACCACACCTCCATGTACCTTTCGCCACGACAAATCTATACCAAAATTGATTTTTGCTACAGGCTGATGCAGAATGAAATCTTCTCCCTTTGGAAATGTTGATCAATCTTTCGTTATACTCTTTTAAATCACTCTTAAATTGGGATCTAGGAAAGGCCACCATTCTATTACTATCAAGGTGAAAGATTAGCACAAATTACGGAGACAGACTTTGACTAGGTTGTAGTTTATTAAACTACGATCTTTTCAAAAACGAATTATTTAGCAATAGGTGTTCGTGCGGTGAACCAGAAACCGCAAAGCATTTTCTCTTAGACTGTTCAACATGTCTAACTATCAGAAACCAAACAGTAGGAGCTTTGTCCCATAATATAGACATAACTTAGTTATTAAAAGGTTACCAATTTCAATCGCTAGAAGGTCAACGCGGAGAGACTTAAGGCGGCCCAAAAGTACATAATATCAACTAAGATTTTTGTTTAATCACTATTTATAGATTCACAACAACCTGACATATCTCTAGTACGAATGTATTTACTACATATATGCCACCTGATCTGACGTTAAATAGTTCTTTACCTTCCCCCACCCACCCACCCCGAATCAACACCAACATTTTCATTGTTTTTTTGAAGTTTACAGTAATTTGTTTATCATATAAATGCTTATCAGATAGTTTGATATTATTACAATAATGCATAAACAATTCTATTTTAATATCTCTTTTTTTAATGTTTGCAATTCTCAACCAGATTATCAAAGTAAAGATTATTGTTAATGAGGAGAGAGCTCGATATAAGCTTAAGCTTGTTGCTAAATCCTCTATATCTCTTATTCGATTTTTATGTATTTTCCATGATGACGTCTGCAAGAAAATACTGTTTAAATAAAAATATAAGATAAAAATAGAAATAAAAAGTCCAGTTAAATTTCAGAAGATCGAACCTAGTGAGATGTCTTAAAATAACTTGCTTTATTAAGGACATATTCCAGATTCTTTCTTGTATTATTTCATTTTTAAAGTCGAAAAACTGACACAAATGACTAGATTTCTAACTGAGATTGAAAATTAAATTTAGTATATGTGTTGCGTCATCACAATATAAGACATAGCTGTACGTATCTTGCGATTCAAATGGTTTTCAAAAGATGGACACTAAACGAATGGAAATGAATTACATAAATCGAACAACTGTTGAGAAACACAAGTTTGTAACGGAAATATAGAAATTGTGGACACATTTCTTTAACTACATAATATGCACTAAATACATGTAAGTCCAAAGTTCACGGCAGAATTTGTTATATATTCTAATTGTTTTTTGCTTGTTTTTTTTTTTTTTGTTTTTTTTTTAATGTACTAATTGAGATATTACTGACAAAATCTAAAAGTCCTGGCATGCATCTTGCCGAATGATCTGGAGAATGCAGTTTTAAAAAAGTACAGTTGGGAGATTGCTATTTGAAAGTACAATAATAAAAGTCTTGGTAAACTGTTTGTGTAAAATTTTCAGATTAATCAAGATAATTAAAACAGCTGAGAAGTTTTTATCGCAAACCAAATCATTAATTTCCACCCCAACTTGACAATATTGCGTAGATAACACCAAATATCACTTGTAAGAGATTGATAAGTAAGCCTGTGCTTCTTTGTTTTCATTTGCGTCGGTAACTCTATAATAAAAAGTAACACTGATAAAATTAATCAATGAAAATTCCTATCTAGCAGTTTTTAAAACAAATGTATTCTTTAGGTATCGGATCTTATTTAATTATTCAATAGTTTGTTTTTGATTTGTATCATTTATTTATCCGTATATGCACCGCTCCTCCATACTATTTTGGCACAAGTTTCTTTTAAAGCTTCGTTTATCCTTTACTGTATTTGATCGTTTGTGACTATAAATGAGTAACACTTTTAGAAAGATTTCACCATACCGTGTCCTGTTCAATATATCTTTCCTTTCCTCTCCATCCTTTGGTATCCACTAATGAAAAGATGAAAACCGAACGAAAATAATGAATGAATGGATCAATCTATCTATCTATCGGAACACCTAAAAACACTTTTTTTATATCTCACTCATAATGGTACCGCATGTTCGACAGTAACTTTTGATAATTATTTTACTCTTTGCTCGATATGCTTATTTTCATGTCATTTTATCAGCGAGTACATTGTTTCACATTTTAAAATCGAAACAAAATCGTCGACTTCATCGTACTAAATTACATTATAAAGTCGATAAGAAAACTGGATAACTTGAATCTGACAATTTCGCTAGATGAAGGTAACGCCCTTAATTATTAAAGACTACAATTATGAATTATATTTGCAGTAAGAATCAATAATTACACATTTCTGAGCTGACAGAATGAAAAGAAAGGTTTATTTGCCTATCGGCAACGGAAAAGTGTATCTTTCTTTTTTTATCTGTCGAACAAATTTCTGGGTGTGGCACAATACCACAAAAGGTGCAAACGATGATTAAATTGATTACTATTTTAGGTTATTAAGAATTAATACATTTTAGTCAATACTTAGGAACAAACATGCTTTTGTACTGTTTTATTTCTGTGAACATTTTCACATGACTGGAATGAATATTTTCATACATGCTTCTTTGTTTGCAAAGGTTATACAGCATCAACACATTTTGATACCCATGTTAATCTGAAAAGTGCATCAATTCAGCTAGCATTTGAAATATACTACGGAATAAAAGGCTTTCTCCTTAAACAGATCAATTAACAGTTTCACATTAAAAGACTGAATTTCAATACCAGCCGGTTGGGTGGAGTAGTAGGCTAATCAGACTCCCTCTATAACCTATAGATGATTATGATTGACAAATCAGGTGTAAAGCTTCACCTGTCGAGCACTCTGCTGGGTTGTTACCTGTGTCAATCAGCCAATCAGATCCCGGAAATGAGCACAGTTCCTCTATGGAAGCTCAATTCAGACTAACATTCGGTAGAAACCTTCTACTGTTTTAGTGGAGACTCAACCTTCAGATGAAATATCGCTATGTTTCAAGTATAGGATTTACTTTTGAACTGCTGGATTTGAATTTCACCGCTGTTTCTGTACCTTCATATCGCTAGCATCATTTGTGTGGCCTTTTCTTTGATTATCATCATATATTGATCAAAGGCTGAGTGTAATTTGATTGAAATAGGCTATCAATATAGATAACATATGTACCGTTAAAATAAGTTATTATTATTGGAGTATCATACGAATAATACAATACCCCTTCTATAGGATTTTTTCTGGAAATTGGTTCTTGATTATGGGAACGTTAAGATAAAAGTATATGCATGCGCTGATGACCAGTTTACGGCAGGTATTACAACACAAATTAAATGAACAAAATATTTGCTTAACTATTGAGTTATTGACAAACATTAAGTACATACAGAAACAAAAATAATTTGAAATTGTACCTTATTAAATTAAACCTAATTTTAAATTAAGCACGACATAACGTAAAATGATCTAAAATGAATGTAACTTTAGACTGATATTTTATGTGACACAGATAAGGCGTCTCTTTGCAATCCGATTTAGGCAAGTTGTAAAGTCCGTTGCTGAACGTGTACCTGGCAAAATTAAGAAAATATTCCCACCGGCGTCTTCGTACCTCCGTTAATTTCAGTTTACTTTTATTCACTTTCTTCATTTAAAATGTTGCCTTAGGTTTATTTGAAGCAAAGTGCTATATGAATTTTATTGATTTTAAAACAAACTGATATAATTAAAAATACATCAGCAAAGTATTTGAAAATTGTGGATGTAAGAAATAGATACAATATTTTAAAAGCGTCTCGCCCAGGACCACATCTCGTTGAATACTATGTATAATTCAATCGAGCGGGTCAAATTACAATAATTCCCATATAGAGAGAAACATAGTTCTGTGAACCACACTGTTTTCATCTTGACGTACCACGAACGATGAAATATTTAATGTATGGTAATATGAACAATTTCTGGGTGGAGCTGTTGTGAGTAGTCTCCGATCTTAAGGTTGATATGATATACAAAGAAAATATATTGCAATATTAGTAAATACCCATGCTTAATTGAAAAATAAAATTCAACATGTTCAAATGTAACTCGAACCTTCCATTCAACTCTAGGTATATTCTCGCTTCCTTTGAATATGATGTAAAAGTGTACGTAAAAACTGTTATTCGATTTTGATGGCTGATTTTGTGATGGTACAAAGTTGATGATGAAATATATGTTTTTCACGTATCAATCGCCATCTATAATCCACCGTCTGTAATCTACTCGACCATTTATCATGTTATGACTCAAATGAAAGTTTCAAAAACATCAAATCACAATCATGACTTCAATCTAAAACTGGGAAAAACGTATGCTTTTTTATGCCCAAACTGGTGACATGGGCACTGTCTGGATGTACGAACATATATATTTCAACCTAACGTTAATCTAAATTATCAGTAACTAACGGTTCGTATTATAAGATTATTAACTGGAATAGATCTCACAAGGACAAGATGGTGATAGCTGCGTTAACTTGGCGAGTTCACTTGAGCAAGTAAAGTTTACGTATATTGATATACAACCTTTGATTTTGTGATACCTTGATAAGAATTTATACACGTTCATAATTTGAGGAGATGTCCTCTGGTCATGATTTATATATCTAATTTCTATTTCTAAATAAAGCAAATTGTTGACACACTTTGTAAAGGGTTTATATAAAAACTGGGTCAATTTAGCAATAAATAATTCATAGGGTTGGATCTCTTGCTTAATGCATTTGTGATAGCACAGTTCCTTGTCAGCGGAACAAGGGTTTTGTGTATTTCATTATTTTGTAGCCATAAAGGCACCAACGAACTCTGAATGGTAGTAATAAAGATATACAAAGATACCGCTACTTTATTAAACTGACTTAATTCTATATTCGTGTCTCGGCCCTTTGTACCTTCACCGACCTCAGCATAATACTATCTATTGATCGAAAACATATTAAATAGATTTACAGGTGCCTGCTTTCTTTCAATAGTAATGACCAGAAAGGCCATCAAATATTATAGCTACATAAAATTATGAACTTAGTTTAAAAGTCTATGACCTTGATGACTCTGTAACGCGTGGTGAGTATAGAGATATGCATTAACTTAAAGGGAAAGTCCATCGTGCGCTCTATTTATCATGTAGGAGATATTTTTTTGTATAATGTTCACACAACAATGGAAAATATATTGTATTTCTACGACATAAATAACTAAAAAGTACTATATATGCTATATATATTATCATTGACTCTGTCTTCTGATATTAGAGGCAGTCTGTAGCATCACAAAGTAGTTTTTTTTAACAATAGTAACATTTTACTACGCTGTTGAAACTCGTGATTTACAATACTTCTATGCCGTGTATAACAAACCATGTAATTACATAAATAGAAACCTATCGCGATGCTTTTAATTTTAGGCACAGTTAAAGCATGATTTATCTCTTTTCAATTGATGGTTCCATCAATCACAGCATTGTCTTTTTATTTTTAATCTGGTCGGAAATCGTCACAAACTTGAGAACTCGTTGGCAAAAAGAAGGCATAGTTGAATTACAAGCAAACATAAGTAGAGGTTTAGTGTGCTTACAGTTTTGATTTTATGACAATATTTCACTCAGATAGATGTAGTGTATATAGCACAGCAGTCAACGCAAAAACTATCTCCTGACGTAACGAACCATTCTGAGATCCTCTGAGGCTTTCATATAATTCATGCATTTTACATCTGCATTATGGCGGTGCCGAACACATAGTAGATACGCTAGATTTTCAAAAGTTTGAATTAAAAATTTTCCATAAGCATGAGTTTTTCCGAACTTCATTTACATTTGTGAAATAATAGAGAGTACAGATTTTGGTTGACTTTCCTTTAAAACCTTGCTCCTTATAGCTTTCAGTGTTCCATAATTTTATCCGAAATAGGGCTCACACAGCGTGTAATTCTTGTACATTTTCAACCGACAAAATGTTGAGATGGATTTGTGCCAAAACAAAAACAATTGGTAATTTTATAGTCGAAAATTCCTCCGAAGCCTTGGATCGATTTTGTGTAAATTCAAAAAAAGTAACTCAAGGACTGATTCTGGTACTTACTAGGGGTTTCCAGTATTTTGTAACATGGCCCCTGGACCTTATAATTTCCCAAGTCTCCTGGGAATGGTGCTTTACATAACTTTGATACAGTCCATAGTGAATGAAGCCCAAAAAGTCTGCATTTTCTTTACTTGATCTTGGCGAGTTTTCATGTTATGGAGGGATCTTCTTAGTGTGATATTGAAAATATGTCACACATTTTCAATTTTGTTCTGATCAGGTTACTGTGATGACCATTCAAGAGTCTCAATATTATTTTCCTGTTTCCAGGCTAGAGGACTAGCAGAAGTATGGTAAGATGCATTTTCATCATGAAAGATTAATTGTGAATTTCCAAATTTCTTTTTGCAACGACGGGTCATAATTGAAACTTATGAATATTAATATCCTTCTTGTTATTCATATTTCGCTCAATTTCGACCACAGTACCCACTCAGTGATACGTAATGCGGGCTCAAAATATGACGTTATCTCCTAGGCAACTCCGGTCGGTAAGCTCCTTCACTGGTTCTCCACACGTAAAGACGGTTGTCGCTAAAGACGACAACCTGGGTTTTATAGAAAAATATTACCTTATTCCGATATGTTTCAACTTTGAGTATCTTTCTCACTTGCACCACTTCAAGCGATTATATCGGCTAGCAGGAAATACCGTCAGTGTCTTCTGAACTCTGTGTTTCATGAAACCATAAACATGCAGTAGGTACTGAACTGTTCTCATAGGTGCTTTTTATGGTGCATATTGGCTGTAATTATCCATAATCTCTCCCAGACTCTGTCGTCTGTTTTGCTTCAACACTCTGAGAAGTTCAGCAGACAGACAATTCCTTTCCTACCGGTGCATTGGTAAATAAATGTCTCAAAGCTTTGTCAAGACACAACACATGAAACTTATTAGTATTAATGTCCTTCTTGCATTCATATTTCCCTCAATTTCGATCACAGTTCCCACTCCATGATACGTAATGCAGCCCAAAACATTCCACCGAACCTAACGAAGATAAAAATGCAGAACATTATTCTTATTAATTATGTGATGAATTATGTTCGTGACATTTACAGAAGTGGCATCAATTCTGGCACGTCACTGTACATATCTGCTTATTAACTATTGCAAAGAGGAATTCAATATGCGAATATTCACGTGCATGAAAACGTTATCAGAAGAAAGAAAATGTACGAAACACGTCCTCCTACTCAGCTTAATTAAAGTTTTTTTAAATACCATATTAAATTAACTTTATCATTAATTTTAACGTTATAACAGGAGCATGTTACAAGTGGTTTGAAAGTAGTTCACAATTAGAGGAAATGACCACTGGTCGTGGTGGTAGTAGTAATAGTAGTGCTGGTATTTTTTGTTCTAGTTGTGGCTGTTGTGATGTATATTTCTTAATAATTCATTCTACTTTACAAACCAGATAAATCATAAAGACTAAAGACAAGAATGGAGAAATAAATATGTTGTATCTGTCTGTTAGTGATGTACCCTTCGCCACAACAAATCCCTGCTCAGATCGACGAGAGAGTTTATCACAGGTAATGTATATGCAAATGCTAGTACATTTACCACATATTTCATTTTCCAGAAATAAAGGGTAAAAAAGAAGAATACATTATTCATCAATTCATGGCCACATCGATGAAAAAGTCTGATGTCAAAAGAGAATAATGGTCGTGCTATCTTCGATACATTTATTTCAGAACATCCAAGAGTATTTCCACTCGCTACCCGGAGAGTAATCAAAAATAGATTTCCATTGACAGGGCAATTATTCATTTCAGATCATTCTAAATGTGTGGCGTCCATTAATTCATGGTTTTAATCTATGGGATACAGTGAGCAAATTTTAATAATATCTGATGGATTTGGAGATAAGAAATTGAGAGAAAAGTATTTACCGAAACCCAATCTTTGGACTCCATTACCATATCAATCTTTAATTCATTTTGCACATTGTGGATTCTGGAGACAACAGCGAAAGTGACGTTTAATTAAAACTATACTGGCTTCTCTATTGGTACCAGGTACAATTTGTTCCCTTGTACCTTATTTGATTGATACCTATATCTATATCTATAACATCTAACAACGGAACCATAATGAGATTTATGAAACTACAGTAACCATGAACACCTTCAATTGAGTAAAAGTGATTAAATCTACGTTGAACTTTTTGAAATCAGAGACGTTATCAAATAGAGATAAATTGCTGTAGATTATAATATGGCATGTACGCTGACATATATTATAAATTCAGTCTCTTTAGTAAGCAAAATGGAAATTAAACGACATTAAACCAGGTATGTATTAAGAAAAGACCAGAAAACCTGAGACATCAAGTAAGGTAACCGGCTATGCTTCTTAATTGGTACACAGAAACATGAAAAAGGTGCATGAAAAGTTGCTTTAATTTTTATTTTTATTTTATTTCATATTTTTCTCAAAAGAATGGGAAACAGGCTTTGCGCTTCTAAGTGTCATCTGAATAATGCACAGTTGATTATACATTCATATTTCAACTGATTTTGCAATTATATGTATATCAAATAACTTGATGCACATAATTAGGAACCTTAAATTAGGATTTTAAAACTTACAAAGTTACAAAGAGTCCCATATATAAGTGTATATCTGATAAACATGTATGAGGACTGATAATTGATACTTGGCATTTACTCAGGATAAATGTAGAAACTAAAAGGAAAAACGAAAGAAAATATAAACGAAATACATACCATCATGATCATCAGTTTATATATATATATATATATATATATATATATATATATATATATATATATATATATATATATATATATATATATATATATATACTCTAACACGCATTGCATATTTTGTTAAATTGATCGACATGATTGATTATTAAATGAAAAGATGACGTAATGATGACCAGATTTATTTCTTTATAATATAGTATCGACTGTAAGTAGACCAGGTAAACCGTGATCATTAGACAGTTAGACGGTAAAGTAAAGACAGTTATTCGTGCAATTGACCCGTCGGCCGAGGGTGGCATCAATCAGTCAACTAGCACATAAGAGAGATTCCAATCAGCCGCCAACTTGTCATCTAAGTGTGAATTGCATAGTCGGCTGGCAGAAGAAAAGCTTGCCCACCCCAGTGGGGGCAGAAGAAAAGCTTGCCCACCCGAGTTGGGCAAATAGAAAGAATCTACATTAAAATACGTCGTTAACCGAATTAACGTAAAGCCATATGTCACTCAAAACCTAACACGTGACGACGATACCTATGGACCAACTATCAATACTATGGCTGGCAAAGTTACGAGCGTCACGTGATTTACAGTCAGTAATTTCCCCGCCATATATATTGATAAATGAACATAAATATAACAATAAAATAATCTAGTAACGTATTAACTATATATTTAGTTTTTTTTTAATATAGAAAACATCATCAATTTATGATAAGGAAGTAGAAAACTATGACTGTAACAGCTTGCATTTAATCACTAGTGCACTATGTACAATATCATATATTGTTCAGCCAGTGGAATGGGAAGAGGATAATGATAGGAAAAAAGGATATGTGCATACATACATACATACATACATACATACATACATACATACATACATACATACATACATACATACATATATATATATATATATATATATATATATATATATATATCTATCTGTGTGTGTGCGTGTGTATGGATCGATAACATTTCATTAGATACTAATTAGTATATATTTATTGTTCATCATAATCTTTGCATTTAGTGCATTAACGAAAAAATCGCAAGAGTGATAATGAAAATAATGAGAAAACGAAAAAGATATCAACGAAAAAGAAAATAATACTTCCGCAGCAATAATTTGACTATTTTACTATTTATCGAGGTTTTGAAGTGAATAATTATTTCTCTTAAGATTACAAAATGAGAGTAAAATGAGTCACTTGTGTTTTGAGTTAATTTATATTAATTAAATCTCTAGTGTCATGGATATATTGCACGGATGATACAAACACAAATTCATTTTCAGAAAAGGAAAAAAAAAAAACAAAAACAAAAAAAAAACAAGTGCTTCAGATACAATGCAGAAGATAGACTGATTTAAATTGATCGTGCAAAGGATTCTATTTAATTAAGGGGGCTTATTTAAAATTGCATTCTGTAGCTAATTTACAAACATATAGATATAGATGTACCCTATAGACTCACTTGTAAGTCGGGTCCAACTGCAAACAACATCGACATTGATCTGCCGTGGCATACTGCGCCGGCAGATCAGGGTCTATGTTTCTTATTCTACTGATTACTCCTAACAAACTACATAGACCCAAATCTTCAGGCGCATTATCCGACGGCAGATCTGGGTCTATACAGTTTGCAGTTGGAGTTTCTAGACACATATATATTAAATGCTCCATATATCTTCATGCAACAACAATCATTCGCTAAGTTTTCCATAGAGTCAGAGATAATATATTGAATATATAACATGTTGAACCGACGATAGCATGGTTATATTGTGTCGGTGTTAAAAGTCTATGGCACAGTCTAAGATAACGTGCTTGCATCCTCCAGATTGATCAATATTATCAAACTTTGCATGATTGACGTTAAAATATATCATACTTAACAAATTGTACGGCACAATAATTCGAAATTTCCGATATCAATATAAAATATGACTAATCCAGTTAATTGTTTTACCTTGTCAATGAAGCTTACTTAGCACCTCCCTATCTATTTACCTCTGACCAATAACCAGCTGTTGCCTGGCGTAATTGACTGCACAGTATTACATAACAGAAGTAGACGTGGGAGCAAAAGCTGGCAAGGTCCCACAAAGCAGATTAAAATGCAGAGAATGTATATAGTGACTTTTAGCTTGGGTAACTCCAAATATATCAATTGGATTGATCATAAATGTTTTAATCAGTCTTTCCATTTAAAAAACAATTAATAAAAAAAAAATTAAAAAAAAAGGTTATATAATTTTTTTACAATTTTTGTGCGATTAGTAATGATTTTCCTATTCAAATGAGGGTGGGTTCGGCTTAGGGCAAATAGTGAAACTATTAATTCAGATCGATTGAACGTGAATTCTCATGTTGCATCATTTTCATACAAAGACATGATTCTATCTTAAATGAATATAGAAAAATTATTCCGGCATTTAATGGATTTAACTCGGCTAGAATCGTTTCTCAACGCATACTCCATCACCAGAGCCATGAAATATGTGATATTAAATATTTATTGATATGTCTCTTTGTTCACATTTTGAAATATATTTTCCAATTGCGTCTCACGATTAAACTATTATCCTTATCTATTTGATGTCCGCATCTCAGTCATTCTGTAGTTTCTGTGTAGCATCGCAGGTATATCGACTTTCCTCTTCGGTTGATTATTCAGGATGCTGTTGCATACAACAATGTCATACTTCTTTACTATGATTACTAGTGGCAAACGCACAGTTAAACCCATTATAGATTTTCAAACTAATTACGGTCATTTGCCCGATAATAATAATAATAATAATAATAATAATAATAATATAAAATAATAATAATAATAACGATAAAAATAATAATAATAATAATAATAATAATAATAACTTTATTTCAGACAAGATATAACAATAAAAATAATATTAATACAACAATTTGTTCCAACGATCAACGAATTGTGAACTGCGGCCTCATGCACAGTTAAAAACTTCTTTCAAGATTCTGTTGTTAGTACTAGCGATTTTATTTTTAATTGAATACACTCTCTTCCTAAGCAGAACGCAAAGGTTGTTAACATTGTTAGTTTGAATCAGTAACCACACACAACAGTTCTCAGACGTGTTAGCCTCATAGTTTTGGAGTAATGTTAAAATTATGTAAAGCTACTCCTAGCATGGCCCCATTATAAATAGAAAACCATTGCATAGGATAATGGTTGTTACATTTACCAAATTTACCTCACAGAGGAAAGTAAATTCTTCCCCAGTGCCCTAAAATGAGCGTACTTGCTGTAAAGTCTGCAAATGATGTTTCAAATTGTTCAATTTAGCACTTTTGGATCTTGCGTTTATCATCTAGTAAAATAATGGTTTTAAATATTGAGAGAAATTAGTAACCATTTCAATCAAACCTCAATAATTAGAATTCTTTCATGTGTAAAATAGTTTGGAAAATTGATAAATTTGATGGACCGAGAAGTGATTTGGAAAACTACTGTTTTTGTCCGCGTAATACAGTTAAATTGGATAGTACATGTATAAACTAATGATGCACATGGTCAAAGTTCTGATAACCAAGACTGTACGGTATGTCTTACAGTATACAGTATACAATGTCTTACAACATACAATAATTTTAATATTTTTTTGAGTAATCCATACTTATGTTTACAAATATAACTAACTTCGAATATTTTTTCGAGGCACCATTTTGTACAACTATGCTAGCCGATAGCTGTGGCTTACTTTCGAAGTACTAGACTCGATAAACTCAATGTCCCTGATCGAAGTACGGGCTGAAAAATTGAAAATAAACTCTCTGATCTTCTAGTTTCTTAATTCTCTAATCTCTAAACCACTGTTTTGTTTTGCCTGGTGATGGGGATTCATCTCTAGTTGAATGACCTCTGTAGATTGTTGATAGCAGCTTCACAAACTAATTGTTTCATTCGTAAACCTTATAATTTCAGACAATTCTTGTTTATTTAAGTGCTGATACGATAAGTTCATTTGTCAACATATTCTTCGTCATTTGACATAATGTGGTGATAGCAAAGAATATTCTTATATGGCCAACTGCATAAAATTTAGGTTAATTAGTGCATAATGCCAATCAGAAACAGATAAGACCCTATATGATATTGATTGGTCTCATAAGTGTTACTAATACTTAAAGATTTATATGTTTACTTTAGATTTAAATCCTCACTGTTTACTTTCAATACAAATCTTTACTATTACTGCAATGCTAATCCAAGACACTCCTTCATTATCAATAGACGCTCTGTCACTACACACACACACACACACACACACACACACACACACACACACATATATATATATATAAATATATATATATATATACACATATATATGTGTGTGTGTGTGTGTGAAGAGAGAGACAGAGAAAGAGTCAGAGACTACCAACGTAGCTTCGTGGAATGTCGGCGATTGCAAATACAGTGTTGCAGTAGCGCCTGCCCGCTTATGATTTGAAAGAAAGAAAGAATAAAGAAAAGAAAAAATGTTGAAAGAAGAGGAAGAAGGAGACGAACAAGAAAATTGTGTAGTATTAATATTCGAATTAGAACTAGTTATTGTTTTTATTGTTGTTGTTGCTGTGGATGGCAGTCTTGATGGTAGCATATGTTACGCGTTTATAAAATAGTCTAACACAAGAAGTATTTTATGATATTCTTCCAATATTTACAGATTTTACCGATTTTTGCAGAAGAAAAGGGACAGAAGAAATGAATTCAGACACAAAACGCTAATATTGCGTGGTTTGGTTAACAAGTACTAACACAAAAGCGGCGCTGTGTAAGAGTCCATAAATGCATTTTATGCTCTCATATATCAATGATTAGACCTTGACAATCTTTACAAAAGTGTAGGTAGCAACGTACGCATTCCAGGAAAGTTGGCAATTATATCGAGCCACCCATTGCTCACCGACTTTCAAAAGAGAACGGCTCGTAACACTTTTCATTTTTTTTTCTTCTCATATTGTTTTACAGATTGTTTGTGCACACAAGAAGACTTGTTGCATAAACCAGCGGTAAGTTACCGCATTTTGGAAAATTCATGAGCAAGGGTTTAGCATTTTGTGTGAGTCTGAGAGAAAGAGAATTTTACTCGATACTGTTGTCGTTTCCTATTAAGTGAGTAATTTGACGTATTTGCAAACTTGAAAATTCCGTCGATACTCGCTTTTAAATAGGGTCCAATTGCAAAATGAATAGATCCAGATTTGCCGTCGTATAATGTTCCGACAGATCTGGACCTATGCAGTTCGTTAGGAGAAATCAGTAGAAAAAATAACATAAACCCTGATCGGCCGACGCATTATGCGACGGCAGATCAGGGTCTATGTTGTTGCAGTTGGACCCGACATAGAGAAGGTATGTGCAAAAAGTGGGGTTAAAGAGAGAGAGAGAGAGAGAGAGAGAGAGAGAGAGAGAGAGAGAGAGAGAGAGAGAGAGAGAGAGATTATCGTTGGTAAAATTAACTTGTCATTTCGTAGACCCTATTTAGATATGTTTTCTTTGCTGGTTTCTTTAATTGAATGTAGCTTGTACAGTTTTAATTGACTGAAGTAAATCTAAACAAGAGATGGAAACCATACAAAATATCAACACAGTTTATATTTGGCCCACACACCCAGCCACGCCCACCCCCTAGCTGCATTCATGATTCGAAACCTTCGTTGTTATATATACTACCCATCATTTCTTGAATACTGTACCAAACTGTACCCATCATCCATTGAATACTGTACCAAATAGTACCCATTATCCATTGAATACTGTACCAAATTATAAATAGTACCCATCATCCATTGAATACTGTACCAAATAGTACCCATCATCCATTGAATACTGTACCAAATAGACCCATCATCCATTGAATGCTGTACCAAATAGTACCCATCATCCATTTAATACTGTACCAAATAGTACCCATCATCCATTGAATACTGTACCAAGTATAATCAACCGTCCTCAGTAAATGTATATGAAGTTCGGGTTACAAAGGAAGCGTTCGTCTTACCTATGTTAATCTGACCTTTGATCCCCACTCCACCCCCTCCTTTCGTAGGGATAGAAACCTTCATGGTTATCAACTCATCCTGCAATTGCATCATTCAAAACATGATCACTCTCCTTCCGTCAGTGTAGGTGGAATTCAGGTTACAAACGAAAGCAGCGTCCGACGGACACACTGACGGACGGACATCACCCATCACAGTGTATCCACAAATGTGTAGATATAAAAACAAATTAGACTTCTACCATTAAAACTATCATAACCGTCATTCATATTCTCATTATAATAATGATCCAGTAATAAGCATGATATCGATATACATTGTTCAGGCTCAAATCTATCATTCAATAACACTCAACTCTTCTATTTAACCTAACTTAATTTATTCCAGTTTCACTACTTGATTACAATATTGCTTCAGTTCTTTATCTATTGCCCAAATTTAAACATAAATCTTAGGTTGTAAACATTGAAAATCGCGAATATACAAACGATCTGCATATAAAACTTAATTGCACTAAGACTATAATAAATATATTTGCCTTTTCCGGCTTGAAAAACTGTAATTTGACTGTAAATATTATAAATTAATAACACGCTGCAAGTCATGACAAAGTAGCTTGATAGTCTTGGTTTTGATGACGAAAATACTCTAACTATTTCAATCCCTAAATGCATCATTTTACGTCCCTCCAGATCAATTTTAACGTAAATTCACCTCCGTAATGACCAGAAGAAATGTTTTTAACTTTGAACCATTGATCCCGACCAGCTCCATATCCTTCAACACAAACGTATATAATAGGAAATATATACCAATCTCCAGCAGAACCACAGATTATTTTGGAACCATTTCAATGTATCAGTTGAAAATGCTCAGAATATAAAAAAAAATTAAATAATTGTTGGTGACTTAAATGAAAACCTGTTGAATAGAAACATTCGTAATTTAAGTGACATAACACAGCTTAATAGCCAACTAGAGTTACCGATACTTCCTACATGCTGTGGATCCTGTTACAGTGTCTGATAAAAAACTTAAAAAGCCTAATCTACCTCCTTGATCTTATCTGCCGTGTCAACAGAAGTATTTCGCTGTTCATGGCAGGCTTAGAAGTAAATGCTGTAGCTGAAATTATGATTTATTTGCAAACCATGTTTTCTCAAGCCCCAGAATGTCATTGTAGAGGAATTGTCACTATTAACCCTGAATGATTTTGTCGAGGAATTGCAACTTCATGTCACTAATTACCCAGCATGCCACTGTGGAGGAATTGCAACTTCATATCACTAATTACCCAGCATGCCACTGTGGAGGAAGTGCAACTTCATATCACTATTACCCCAGCATGCCACTGTGGAGGAAGTGCAACTTCTTATCACTATTACCCCAGAATGTCATTGTGGAGGAATTGCAACTTCATATCACTATTACCCCAGAATGTCACTGTGGAGGAATTGCAACTTCATATCACTAATTACCCCAGAATGTCATTGTGGAGGAATTGCAACTTCATATCACTGTTACCCCAGAATGTCACTGTCGAGGAATTGCAACTTCATATCACTAATTACCCAGCATGCCACTGTCGAGGAATTGCAACTTCATATCACTAATTACCCCAGAATGTCATTGCGAAGGTATCACAACTTTATGTAACTATTACCACAGAATGGCATTGTGGCGGCATGGGAACTTCATATCACTATTACCCCAGAATCTTATTCTAGAGGAATGGGAACTTCATATCACTTTTAACCCAGAATCTCATTCTAGAGGACTGGGCACTTCATATCACTTTTACACCAGAATCTCGTTCTAGAGGAATGGGAACTTCATATAACTTTTACCCGAAAATCTCATTCTAGAGAATGGGAACTTAATATCACTGTAACCCCAGAATTTCATTGCAGATACATGGCAACTTGATATCAATATTACCCCAGAATTTAATTGTAGAGGCATGGCAACTTCATATCACAATTACCCCTGAATGTCATTGTGAAGGCATGGCAACTTCATATCACTAATACCCCAGAATGTCATTATGAAGGCATTCAAACTGCATATCACCATTTCTTTCAATATCATACTGATACAATTAAACAACAGAAATTACTTGCTTCTCTTGAGTGTGAAAACCTTCCAGGTGACCCCAAACTATCTTTTGATCGGAAATGGAAATATAACATAGGATCAAAATGTAAATTCTTTAAATTAAAATAGTTTGGTTGAACAGCTTCAGCATATTCAGCAGCACCGCGAAGCAACCAACATATATACATATATTTCACAGTGTATTCTTGTACTCTCATACTCTCTCTCTCTCTCTCTCTCTCTCTCTCTCTCTCTCTCAAGTTAAACAACAATATCATATTTTACAGTTTTATAATGTATCTCCTTCAATTAAATTCAAATCTATTCAAGATTTTATTTCCTTCTCTTTAAACATAGAATTTTGCTGTATTTTCTACGATCATCTTTGTATCATCAATTTTCTCTCAGAAATGTATCCCTGGATACTCTTAATACAAAGACTTTTTAAACTGCATCAAGCTATAGTATTGGTTGTATGAACGAGCAGTGGTAGTACTTGTATACGCTTCAAATACCGCTCTTATGTGTTATCTCTTGCCACAATGGCGCTAACTGGTATAAATATACATGTTCGAACGTTTACAATTAAAGTTGACACCGCGTGGTTAGTTAGTACTTCTCTATTTAACTCATTCACCCTAAGAAGAACCTGTCATTTATATAAAAACAGGCACAGCTAACGGCTGTTGAAATACCTTTAATGATTTCATCAACCGTGGAAAACTAATTACGAAGGGAGACTGTCGAGTACTCTTGGCTTACGCCTCAGATACTCCAATCACATATTACATTCATTGTACACGATTACAATTATGCAGAAGGCCAAAAAAAATATTAATGAAATATGATATATTGTATATGATTATGATTATTTTACAACCTCCTTCTGAATTATACAGAGTATATTTATTTGATATTTTGTTTTCTCCTTGATTTAATAAAGTTTATTCGTTTAAAAAACTTATCACAACCTAACGTGATAATCTATGCAAAACCTATTTTATTTCCTCGTGTACTTTATATGTTATATGGTGTATATTTTTCACTTGAGTTTGTCAGAAGAAAGATGTTTTGATGTTCCTCAGAATAATATTAGCAGTAGTCAGTGGCGGCGCGAAGGTTCGAGGCGACTGGGGGCTATGCTCTTTAGTGGCACCCCTACTTTGCCACGGAGAACATTTTTTTATGTTAGTTGCCAACCTCTCTCACCCCCTCCCCCCCATTTTGTGAAAAATTGCCCCCGTTACACTAAAGGAAGGTGAAATACTATGAAAATGTCAGCTGCAAACAACAACAAAAATCCTGACCCCCCCCCCCCCCCTTCGCCTGGAGCCACCCAAACCCAACCCTCGCGCCACCACTGTCAGTAGCAACTTTATCCATGTCATAAATCCGGTAATAATGTCAGCTATCAAACTTCATTTTATATATAAAAAAAGCATTGCACGTTATTAAGTTTTCGATGTTCAACCAAATGTTACTATCCACATATTTAATTTTGTGTGCTAAATAGTAAAAGTTGGGCACATGTCAAATTTGTTGCACATTTTACATATAATAAAGCCATTGGCACAAGCAGATCGTTCTCCTCTAATTTGAAGATACCATTCAAATTATATCATTGCAATATATACGGGTAAAATATATTGTGATATAATTTATATCATTCTTTAAGACATTTTTTGCATAGTATACATTGCACACCATTTACATTTGTACACAGATGCACGAAGGACTCAGTGACATTGGTATTTAATTTAATTTTGCTTCAGCAAAAAGAGCTAATTGTGCCAACCAACCAATCAAGAAGAAAAAAAAAAAAAAAAGTACAGTTTGCCTACCTGTCGATGTGAGGGTTGTTAAAATAAAGTATATTTAATATCTATTTCAAATCCATACATCCATCCATATATCTATCGCTCTCTCTCTCTCTATCTATCTATCTATATATATATATATCGTGTGAAAAATCTTGCATCTCTAAGTATTCTTGCACGGGCGAGTTTTGCTGTCTTATGGAAGTTACTTTTTTTAATACTTTTTTTCATGTTATTATGTGATAGATTAATTTCGTGTTCTTTAAGATAATTATTCAAGTTTTACAGTAATTGTATGAAAAACAATGTCAGAATTTATAAAACCCATGAAGTAGAAAAGGATCACTCGAAACGAAGTCGGGCAAGTAAATGTTGAAAATACAAGGCCAAGAAGTGCAATGCGTAAGAGATTAAGAGATCATATAACGTGAAAACTCCTATATTGTTTTTGACCCTTGTATCCATAATTCAAGGCCTTTAATACACTAACAACAGTGCTTTTGGCGAACAAAACCTGTGGGTTTGAACATTATATCGAGCCATTCACTGTTCATTAACTCTGAAAGCTTGGGACCTACACATGCAGAAGTAAAATTACATTTTAATGTTTTGCATTTATGTTGTTTGTCACATGATACGTACCATCGTGTTCATGATTGAATTTTTATTGTATAATGACATACGAATATTGAAAATGGTTTTTAATGATATTATTACTGAGCCTGTATTGTGTTAAATTAGACCCATGTAGATAATAATCATCATTATGCTTAATTTACACCTTAAGTGTAAAGCAGTTCACGTGAGTTAAAATCGGCGATTTTTTAATGGATGAACTCGGAATTTTTTACTTGGGTCTCCAAAATACGTTGCAGATAAGTCATTAGTAGATGAGCTTTTTCTAGACTATTTCCTACACAGACCCGATATTTGGGAAATTATACGAGTCATATATGTCGTTTTGGGTTGAACTAATGACCACTACCATATGTGCATGTCGGCTGCACAATTTGGTAAATAAATAAATAAGTAAATTATCGTCTCACGGGGATTATTTTTATTCAAGATTGGTGTTTTGTTTTGTTTTTTTCTTTTTTTTTTTGTTTATTTTTTTTTGGGGGGTGGGGAGGCGGGCAACCAAGCCTAAGTTTCAGTCAAGAAAGTAAAGTATCAGATTTCTTTATCTTCAGCTCCGAAACTGCTGAAAGCATGGACCCATAACATTTTCATATCATTCCCATTCTATCGAATCGTATAACGCTTGCCCTTGTTTCCGAAAGAGTGTAAGGTAAATAAAATAAATTAAGAATCGTCTCGTATTGCAGAGACGGCATGTGCACTTTTGCTGCTCATTTTAGTAAAAATCTCGCCATAAAGCAGACAGAATGTTCCAATGTAGTGGTTGTTTAGTAGTAATGATCTATATACATACGTGCCTTCAGGTATTCGTTACATATGTCACTTGTTGTGATCACTAGTAGGCTTCTATAATTATGCTTCTTTTGAAACAAGCTATACTCAATGCGTGAGGGTCACCTGGAGTTGTAATTTTTTGTATTTGACAATTGCAGCCGCTGCTGCGCTTAATCTGAAACAATAGTAAAGTGAAAAATGAATTCAGCAAAGATAATTTATACTGTATGTTAAATGAAGTAAGATTGATATTACCGTTCGAAATAACAAATATTTGATAGCTGGAGTTTATAAATCCCCAAATGTCACAAACCTATATTTTACAACAGACTCGACTAATGTATTCGATAAAGTATATATAAAATTTGAAAATGCTATTGCGATAGAAGATCTGAACTTTGGTATGTTAAATTTTAACAATGGTAAACCCCTTAATGACAAATTTGCGATATAATAACTTTTTTATAACTTTGTTTAAAAAAAAAAACACCAGCTGATTTTATGAACGATTTTAAACCATCTCTTGTTGATGTACTTTATCACTAAGAAACCAGATCAAGAACGTAATTCCATCAGCTATGAGACTGGTCTAAGTGATTGGCTTCATATGATTAATGCAGTATTTAAGGAACATACAGCATCAGATATGAAATGAAAATGAAAATTGTGCATGTTTAAAGATCTGTATGAAAGGGCTCTCGTTTAGGCTGTCGGTTGAATACCCTTTAAGAATTCAATATATTTGATGACCTTGATGATATTTATTGGGTACTGAATGTGGAACCCCCAGAAACAAAAAAAAAAAAAAAAAAAAAGCCCCATGTATGAATGAAGATTTAGAAAAACAATAGATCATAAAAGAGCGTTATTCAGAAATTTACAAGCTGCAAAACAAATTGTTATGCATGATGTTTATATACTCAGCTTTTGTCTATGATTGTAAGTTGCATGGTTTTTTGAAAATCCATACTTAATTTTTGTCAATGCTTGTAAGTTGTGACATGTGTCAGGTAGGTCAGTATTTTCATAGGTATTTCGCGATTAGACTTAAGTAACATAGGTCATGTAGGCATGTGTATTTATATACAGATTTTGGTAAACAAATTTATTCCTGTTCTAGAATTCCGGTTCTAAAAGATCAGTCTGTAAGAAATCTATTTTAGTTGTGATGTTGAAATTATTTATTTACAATATTCATTGGAAATACTAAAGTACTCATTGACTTTTGGATTATTACATGATTTTGCGATTTATGTGAACTCATTCAAATACATTCTGAATTACATCTTTGTGGTACATCAGGACATTCAAGGCTATTGCAATTAATTTCGAACATTCTATTATTTTGGACTTGTGATTAGGACATTTAGGATTATTTGAAATTTAACACACAAATTGTAAGTGTCTTTTGAATTTTCACTTAATTGTCTGGAAATAAATTGCTTGTTGATTTTACTTACATTGTCGGTTTCACTTTCGTTCTGTTACATATGTTTAAGACCTAGAGTCGTAACAAAATTCAAAGAAACAATGTCACAAAATTAAAAAGACAATCTTTAAAGCTGTACTTCTTTGAAATATTTGCAGGTGGAATACAATTACTGATTTCCGGCCAACATTTCTTTCATTTTTTTAACAATTCAATGTATAACTATTGATCATAATATTCTCCTAATGGAGAAGGATAAAATAATATCAACCAGGAAGAAGCATGTAACATTTTTAATGAATTGTTTGTCTATGTTGCTAAGGATATTGGAAATGAGACCAGTGGTCTTGATTTACAAATGCACCCAGTATCCAAGTAATTCATGACAACTATACTATCAACAATGAAAAATTCAGTTCTGAGAAAGTTTCAGAAGAAAATATTCTATTATGCATTGGTATGAGAAAGTCGCCTGGTGTTGATAATATATCACCTCAAATTTAACAGTTGCTTAAACCAGTATTTTAGGTCCAATTACAAATGTTGTAAATATGACTAATTCAAAACTAATTCCCAAAACAAACAAAAGTGGCAAGAGTAGCCCTACTGTATCAGAAAAATTGACTTTGAGATCAACAAAATTATATACCAGTAAATGTTTGTTCAACCGTGTAGAAATCTTTTGAGAGAACAATATGTGTACAGCTGAATGCATGTTTTTGGTGTCATATTTCACTCATTTACGTCGGATTTCAGGAGAGGATACAACTGTCAATATATTTTCATTGTTACCATTGAGGAATGGCGGAGTGTTTTAGTAAAGGGTCATTAGGTAGGTGCAGTTTTGATGGACCTGTCCACGGCTTTGACTGCATGAGTTACGACTATATTAAACAAACGTTTATAACTGATAAGTTGGATAATGGGGTTGTTGATTTACTGACTAATTATATGGGTAATAGATAACAGTGTGTTCAGTTAGTATGTAGTTAAAAAAAAAGTGACTACTTAAATATCACTAAGGGTGTACCACTGGGGTCTATACTAGACGCAATGATATTTAACACATGTGTGTGTGTGTGTGTGTGTGTGTGTGTGTGTGTGTGTGTGTGTGTGTGTGTGTGTGTGGAGAGAGAGAGAAAGAGATGGAGAGAGGTGGTAGTAGTAGTAGCAGTAGTAGTAAGAGCAACTGCTTGTCTTAATTACATCAAATTAGTTTATTCTTACCAGTTTAATACTATGAATAAATTCATTATATTTGATTCAGATCAGTACCCATCATGTCTTTTCAGTAATTTAAATTGCAATATCTACTGTGTAAAGAAGAGACACAGGGATACAATGAATTCTAGATGTGGCAGATTAGGTAAAATACCAGATATTGCGGATTAAATTAAACTAGGACTTGTTTATTGTCCCAAGTCTCTACTTAGGGGAGATTAGTGGCTTGCCAGCTATGCTCAAAGTTTATTGTGTGCACTTGAAGGCGACAAGCTAATATAATTGCTGTATTGTTCTATCTATTGAAAACACTAAAGCATTATTAAATATAACATGTCATTCCTGTAATTTATATCTAACAATTGTATTTCACTTCTTGCTTATTCTCAGTTGTTTGTGCATTCATATATTTGGTATTTCTCCTATTTGTTTCTTTTCATGTACATTCATTTATTCGCTCCTTCGTTCATTCATTCATTTTCTTACGCTCCGATTCTGCTAATCGTGTATGTTTGTTCGTTTAGTTGTTTGTATTTTCTTTATTTCAAAATCGCATTAATTTAAATGATGACTGCTGAAATCGCTGATTATATAGATCATTAATGGTAAAGTAAGTTAAAATAATTCAGAAAAAAATCAATTGTCATTAAAACCTTAACGCATATTGTGATAATTAAATTCATACTTTCTCTCTCTCTCTCTCTCTCTCTCTCTCTCTCTCTCTCTCTCTCTCTCTCTCTCTCTCTCTCTCTCTCTCTCTCTCCAAATAATTTGCCATTGAAAAACTATATAGAAGTTGTCTCGATTTTTTTCTCTTTCACTAAATGAGAATGCTTTTGACAGATAGAGATTTCTAGCGAAGAAGTATATATTTTTTAGGGGGTAGTCAGGCACTTGTTGAAAGCCACAAAACGGCTTGACAAAGTCATTACTTTTATTTAAGTGATTAATATATGCTCTATATGAAGAATTATATTCACTTTCCTGAAAAATCACTTACCTGGGTTTGCTGAAACTATACAAGGCAAAGCATAAAATATAATTTAAAAATATGATAGAGTATCATTTTATTCACAAAGAGGTAGGTTAAACCTGTCATTTCTCTTCAGCTGCATATACCTTCTTGTTTGTCGATTGGAACAATTCAGTACTACAAACAGGAAGATGCTGACTCACGTTATAAAATAACAGATCGCAGTAAAAGAATGCCTTACGGCGCCAATAACATTACACACGTTCGGCGTGCCGGAATTAAACGTAAATTCCATATTCATCTGAGTATAAAGTACTGTGTAAAAACATTTTTATCGGCTCTATCGTTCAATGAATGACACCATATCAAGAAAAGAATTAATATTTTCAGCTCAGTGAGCTCATATAATATAGGTTGTATATGGATTCAGGTCACAATTAATACTTCCGGTTCAGTACCCACGAATGTAGTCCCAGTCTATTTTTAGAGCATTTTTTCCTCTCTCATTTTGGTGGTGATGCATGCATTAGAATTAGGCATTCTTGGTACTGATTTAAAGGAAAATATTTAGTCTTTAGAATATGAGCATTATGGTGCGGTTCTCTGTGTGTATTTTGGCGACAGCGCACAGTGAGTAATGAGGCATTGGTGCTGATCCGGAAGTGAAATCTGTGACCCATTGCACGTTGCTTTGTTTACAGTCCAGCCTCTCAAAATAATGCCGTTTAACCTATGACAAGAACCTCACCGTGAGTTCTCCTTTGAAGATACTTTAGATCAACATATGCTTTATTAAGATTTGGACACAGTGGAACCTTCAATACTGACAAACAAATATAGAAAATTAATTGTGATCTGAGGCTATATATACTGAACATAAACTTTAAATAAATTGATAAACTCCAGTAAGAAAGAATAAGTTTTGGTTTGATCCATGACGATTCTAAATACTACGATTTCCAGTCTCTACTTATTGAAAGATACCTGTCTCCATGCAAACATTAAATTAAAATTACACGATCAAAAGAGGAGTAAAAACTTGTGCGCATCAAATACTGTACTTAAATGGGAGATGATTTTATATGACCATTGCCCATGCTAATTTCTCATGTGTATCATCTTTCTTTAATTCAATTCGATTATATTTGATATACATTTACGACGGACTTTGTATAGTTAAGTGCACGATCTTGGGGTTTTCTAAACGCTTTAATACAGTTATACGACTTTCCAAGAAAGTACAACATTAATTTTCAAGACAGTCATATTTTCTACAAGAATTGCAAGATAAAGCATCGAGAGATTTCCGATAAGAAGTACAAGAAAAGGCTTCGGAACATCCAAAGATTTGTTCTCAATTGTATTCATCTGTTATCTTCAGCGACTATTTTCTTTAAGAAAACTTTTTTTTGCTGCCTATGATAAAGATCCATCAGATAGACGTGAATGAACGGAATGAAACGTTCTTGAGAGCTTGGACACTGAAAGAAACTATGGTGATGATTGTGCCCAATATTCATATTGTAAGCACAAAAAAGCTTTTCAGCTGCTTGAATGAAAATACTATCATATTTAGAATTGTTGTAAAAATATCTATTTATTTGGTGCGTAAGTAAGTAAGTAGTGAAAATGCGACACCTAAATGGGACCAATCATCAAACGTTCAAAAATACCGTTTGTGAAATGTATGAACTATCTGAGAAAGGCGCATGAATTTTGCCGCATGTGCCATGTAAATTCAAGTACAATTATATGAAACTGCATATGATGATGATGATGGTCATGATATATATATATATATATATATATATATATATATATATATATATATATATATATATATATATATATATATATATATATATATATATATATATATATATACACTGAATTGACTATCCATGTTCGTAATTTTTCTGTGTACTCTGTTTAGCTATGTACAATTACGTGGTAATGTATGTACTACTGTATTCATTGCATATATGTTTGTAATTTGTCTATGTATGTACTCTGTTAAGTCACCTACAATTTTTCGTTACTGTATATAATATTGTACTGCGTGCATGTGTGTTTGTCATTTGTCTATGTATGTACTCCACTAAGTCATGTACAAAATCGAGTTACTATATGTACTATTGTATTAATTATGAATCTTGATTACTGTACGTACTACTACATTGATTATGAATCTTGATTACTGTACGTACTACTGCATTGATTATGAATCTTGACTACTGTACGTACTACTGCATTGATTATGAATCTTGATTACTGTACGTACTACTGCATTGATTATGAATCTTGATTACTGTACGTACTACTGTATTGATTATGAATCTTGATTACTGTATGTACTACTGTATTGATTATGAATCTTGATTACTGTACGTACTACTGTATTGATTATGAATCTTGATTACTGTATGTATTACTATATTGATTATGAATCTTGATTACTGTATGTACTATTGTATTGATTATGAATCTTGATTACTGTATGTATTACTATATTGATTATGAATCTTGATTACTGTATGTACTATTGTATTGATTATGAATCTTGATTACTGTATGTATTACTATATTGATTATGAATCTTGATTACTGTATGTACTATTGTATTGATTATGAATCTTGATTACTGTATGTACTATTGTATTGATTATGAATCTTGATTACTGTATGTACTATTGTATTGATTATGAATCTTGATTACTGTATGTACTATTGTATTGATTATGAATCTTGATTACTGTATGTACTACTGTATTGATTATGAATCTTGATTACTGTATGTACTACTGTATTGATTATGAATCTTGATTACTGTATGTATTACTATATTGATTATGAATCTTGATTACTGTATGTACTACTGTATTGATTATGAATCTTGATTACTGTATGTATTACTATATTGATTATGAATCTTGATTACTGTATGTACTATTGTATTGATTATGAATCTTGATTACTGTATGTACTACCGTATTGATTATGAATCTTGAATACTATTACAATTAATAATTACTTTAAATAGTATGTACTAAAAGCCTAAAAGAACTTACGTTTTATGTTTTATAAGCATATCACCGACTATAAATAAAGATTACTTGACTTGACTTGAGTAGGTGAAAGAATAGTGCAGTTCCCACAGACATTATTTTTTTGTGATGCATATATTGTACAATATTTAACCAAGCTTATGGGAGACGACTGCCAACAATCGCACTTGGAAAACATGTATGATGAAGGGATCAAAGTTGAAGAGGAAATATAGCTTTTGATTTGGAATCTTCTTGAATTCATTGGCCCCCAGTCTTAGAAACGCATCCTTTTGCGAAAATATTAAACGCTTGGGGAAAACAGCAGCAAGAAGGTATTAATTGCCCACGGCTGTAGCTGACGAATCTAATACACTCAACTCTTAAGTTAAAATGGATAAACCATCTAAATAATAAACAATACGTGCATCTGGACCTAGCATACAAAGTCAAGATGAAGAAACTGACACACAAGGGAGTTTAAAATCTAAAGCCAACAGAGGATCATATAGTTGTGACTCAATTAACTCTCCAAAGTTGATATGTAGGTATGGATTTTTATGTTTAACTTTCTGCAATAGTTTACCCATTTGTACTGCTGCACACAGACATGTGCTTGGATTTTTGGTTCCATTTGTGCTGCTGCACACAGACACGAGTTTGGGTTTTTGGTCCCATTTGTACTGCTGCACACAGGCACGTGCTTGGGTTTTTGGTCTCATTTCTAAGAGCTTACGTAGTACCTGTTCCATTTTTATATTTTATTATTACCTAAATTCCTAAAATGTAATGAAAAATGTTTGCATTTAAGAATATATACTAACGAAAATTTCACAATGATCAAATACTTTTGATGCGTTAAGTAAAACATTAAGTTGATGACTATTGTTTGCCTTTTTGGAACGTTTATTGCCTTGATGGATTGTGGAATTTCATCTAATGGCATTTGTTCATTTTATTTTATTTTTTAAATCAATGCATGCAATGTATAGAGAGCAGCAGCTAATCATATAATTTGTTAAATGAAATTACAGGCAGTTTTATGCACTCTTTGAACAACGTCCACTGTCAAATCACCTCTACCAGTAATATTGTATTATCATAGTTTAATGCATCTACTCTATAAATGACACTTTAGACCGCTTGCAAGCATGTTTTGTGGAGAATTGTTGTGATGTAGCTCGATTCTTTGAACCTTAAATATAGTTCACTAACGAAAATGCAAGATATATAACATTAAATCATCAAAATAAATGTAATTAATAATATAAACATATTTTGGCGATGTGCGTTTCTCTACGATATCTGGACATTTAACACCTACGTTTGCAGCCCAAATTTCGCGTGGTAAAGGTTATTAAATGTAGGACCCGTGCGAATTCTGCATGCTTAGAAGATTTCGTTCTGAATTTGACCTATGTTTAGAGAATCCAAATAAAAAGCCATGTTTTAAGCAAGTATTAAACCTTACACTTGGAAATGCCAGACTTACAATTAACGTCACGCAGAAATACAAGTTGGTACCATTTTTTTTAGATTTCACATACTAGAGTTTAAGACAGCGTTCCCTCTCAAATAACACTAAACTAAAATAAAGTCATAACATTATTCTGTGGCTCTTCTAAGTAAGAATGATTAAAATTTTCTACCAAAAGCGTTATACCTGATTCAATAGAAGGGCGAAATTCGGGGATCCTCTTACCAATCCGTTCCATAAACTGGTGTGATTTCTAATCTTTTTTTTCTTCATGCACACGTGTCACTTAATAAACGAACCGATAATGTTCAGCGTGGGATTTGCAAATGTAAATAGTCCATTCATTATTAAATATGAGGGTTGGAAAAGTACACAGCACGATCCCTTGCCGCCACAGAACTACAGTTAGATCGTTGATTTGTTTGATTATCGTGCTGAAACTCAAACCTACTTTACATAAAACGGTGTAATGGATCAAATTAAATAAAATATTAAAAATACGGGGCCATATGAAAGTGGGCCTCGTCATGAAACAATAACGTCACTGATTGTATAATACCATCCTTTTTAATTCATACAACTTGGATATCCAGAATTATAAACATACTCAGTTAAACTGATTGGTCTGGGTGAATTTCGGTGGTAAAACAATAATTGTTAATATTCAGTAAATACAACAAGAAACCAATTGACCTTTTTTACGAAAGAAATAAAGCTTTACTATAACTGGGCATGTCTTCTAAGTACGTCTAATGTGTATGCGAAATATGAAACAATATCAAGAAGAACACCACATTACTAATTTAGAGGTAATTTATTTATGGTGACTGCGAGAGATCAATCTGTGAAAGTTCTGCTGAAGGACTCGAGCGAAACTTCGTATGGTCTCATACTGGCACATCTTGTGTTGCATTGCTCTTGCTTGACACATGGGAGACAAAGATCCTCATTCAACAATTACATCTAGTGAAGCCACTTTATATGTTCCTCTACTAAAAGTTACTGCATTCTGTATTCTTTAGCAACTTTTTTGAACCTGAACACGGGTACCGGATCTTGAATATGTTTGATTCGAGTGTGTTATGTACAAGCTTTCAAGAGAGACAGACAGAGAGAAAGAGTAATTTGGATACTTTTATTAGAAGAAGAGAGAAGAAAAATAATTATATTTAATCTATCTTCAGACTAAGATTTGATTTCGTGTTTTTCACTGGAACTGAAGACTAATTAATATGTGTGCTTTAAATTTCTTTAAAAGTGAAAGAAAAATGTTCCTACGGCATGTGAGGCAAAATCAGTGTGCACCGTCATAAAACTATCTCGATATTACAAAGACCTTTTCTGATAAAACCAATACAGTGCGACTTAAATCATTACAGGTTAATCACTTTAATTTGATCATGGATGGGAATATAAGTCAGGAACTAAAAAATAAAAATGTAACACTAATTTTGACACTTGTAAAAAATATTATGTCATATAATCTTTTAGATGTATATAATGTGGCCATAGTAAAATTAAATTTTCATTGAACCTTTGCATAATTTACATATTTTGCATGACATTCATATTGATTTATGGATGCAAAATTTCAAAATGATAAAAATATTATGAGAAAGGTCTTATAGGTACAAAGGCTATTGCACGGAGTCAAAGTTACTATACTTACCTCCTCCGATTGATAAATAATTACTACATTCTGGACAAAAAGGGTAACATATATGACACTTCAAAAACTAAATGGCACACCTAGTCTACATTCAGTTTAAACAACATACCCAACACAATTTAGATCGCTTGAATGTGAATTTTTAGCTAGCATCCATTCTTAAATTAAGAAATTGTTCTCATTCTATAAAATGATTATAGCAAATTGATACAGGGAGGCGGTGATTTAACTCTGGTCTCATCGTGTCTCGATAAACCATTCCCCGTATCTATCTGATATCCGTATCACTGTCACTCTGTGGTTTCTGTTTTAAATCGCAGGTATATTCATTTTATTATTAAGATGTCGTAAATATTTACAAGGTTAGTGTTTGATTTTCTTTTTTCGTGATTGGATAAAGTTAATGCGTCTCTTACCCTTTGTTTAAGGCCCAGGCTTCTTGATAAACTGACGTCCTGTACGCGTTTCAACCAATCAACAGTGATCTTTTAATACTAGTTTTCTATAACTACTCAAAATGTCACGATTTCCTTGTTCGAGTCTGTCATTGGTCATTAATGAGTTTTGTTTACCGTTTTTCTAAATTGGCTTTTAGGTTAACTTTGGGATGAGTATACCATTTCTTATAATTTACAGTCTTTTGCTTAATGCTGATTATACTGATTAGTATCTGTTCCACCAGGCGTAATAGCTAAGACTATATGATACAGATCTGTCCCACTAAGCGCAATAGTTAAGACCAGGTAATACAGATCTGTCCCACTAAGCGTAATAGTTAAGACCAGGTAATACATATCTGTCCCACTAAGCGCAATAGTTAAGACCAGGTAATACATATCTGTCCCACTAAGCGTAATAGTTAAGACTAGATAATACAGATCTGTCCCACTAAGCGTAATAGTTAAGACCAGGTAATACATATCTGTCACACTAAGCGTAATAGTTAGGACCAGGTAATACAGATCTGTCCCACTAAGCGTAATAGTTAAGACTAGGTAATACAGATCTGTCCCACTAAGCGCAATAGTTAAGACCAGGTAATACAGATCTGTCCCACTAAGCGTAATAGTTAAGACTAGGTAATACAGATCTGTCCCAGTAAGCGTAATAGTTAAGACTAGGTAATACAGATCTGTCCCACTAAGCGTAATAGTTAAGACTAGGTAATACAGATCTGTCCCACTAAGCGTAATAGTTAAGACAAGGTAATACAGATCTGTCTCAGTAAGCGTAATAGTTAAGACTAGGTAATACAGATCTGTCCCACTAAGCGTAATAGTTAAGACTAGGTAATACAGATCTGTCCCACTAAGCGTAATAGTTAAGACAAGGTAATACAGATCTGTCCCAGTAAGCGTAATAGTTAAGACTAGGTAATACAGATCTGTCCCACTAAGCGTAATAGTTAAGACTAGGTAATACATATCTGTCCCACTAAGCGTAATAGTTAAGACTAGGTAATACAGATCTGTCACACTAAACGTAATAGCTAAGACTATATAATACAGATCTGTCCCACTAAGCGTAATAGTTAAGACTAGGTAATACAGATCTGTCCCACTAAGCGTAATAGTTAAGACTAGGTAATACAGATCTGTCCCACTAAGCGTAATAGTTAAGACTAGGTAATACAGATCTGTCACACCAAGCGTAATAGTTAAGACTAGGTAATACAGATCTGTCACACTAAGCAAAATAGTTAAGACTATATAATACATATCAGTCCCATTAAGAATAATAATTTAGACTAGGTAATACATATCAGTCCCACTAAGCGTAATAGTTAAGACTAGGTAATACAGATCTGTCCCACTAAGTGTAATAGTTAAGACTATCTAATACATATCAGTCCCACTAAGTGTAATAGTTAAGACTAGGTAATACATATCAGTCCAACTAAGTGTAATAGTTAAGACTAGGTAATACATATCAGCCCCACTAAGCGTAATAGTTAAGACTATATAAGGCAGATCTGTCCCAGTAAGCGTAGCGTAATAGCTAAGACTAGATAATACAGATCAGTCTCACTTAGCGCAATATTTACGACTAGATAATACAGATCAGTCCCAGTAAGCGTAATAGTTAAGACTAGATAATACAGACCTGTCCTACTAAGCGTAATAGTGAAGAATATATATATATATATATATACTAAGCGTAATAGTGAAGAATATATATATATATATATATATATATATATATATATATATATATATATATATATATATATATATATATGTGTGTGTGTGTGTGTAAGTCGAGAAAATTATTCAAGCAGTTTCATGGACAGTCAACAACTATATACATTTGGAAATATTTCGTAAAATAACACCTATACAGACAAAAAAAAAGAAAGAAAGAAAAAAAGGAAGAAAGAGGACAAAAAAGATTGCATGAAGAAGAAAAAATGTAGTGGCAGTTGTAGTAGCAGTTGTAGTTGTTGTCGTTGTTGTTGTTGTTGTTGTTATTATTGTTGAGAATTGAAATCGGTATAACATGTTAACTTATCCAATAAAATCAAATATAAAATGATTTAAAACATTATTCATTTTGTGATATATTTCCTTTGATGAAATATTTTCAATTTTGTTTTTCAATCTTAACAGAAGAGAAAGGTCAGTAGCAATAAACTCAGACAAATTACTTGTTTTAACAAACAAGTACTTAAACAAGAACGAGATGTGGGGAGGATAAAAATAAACTTCATACAAAGGTCGTTGCACAGAGACCAAGAAGATAAAAAATATCAGCCTCTTCCCGTTGACAAACTATAATTGACTGTAAGTGTTATACAAATTATATGACACTAAAAGTAAATATTTAGAATATTGGTAATGTCCGATATGACAAATATACCAAATCGTGTCCTATCCCTGGATGTTGGGTGTCTGCATCTTTTAAAGACAAAGTTGCCTCCGAAATAACAAAACTAAGTTTTCCTAACATTTACGCACGAAACCCGACCAGAGCCATATCTATCTAAATACAAGGAGAAATAAAAAGGCATAAAAACATAGAGTTTTGGAAAATCGGACAATCAGTTGATGTCCTTCTATGTCCCTTTTCACAAGTATTGTGTCAAACCGTTTCCGTAATGTACCCCATTTTTAAATCAAACATAAGTTGTATCACTGCAGTTACTTTTGATATGGCACATGATTTTTCATGCTGTTTTATGAGATTGTTTTGAAATAGCCCTTAGATGCATGACACGCATCTTGAAAAAGTAAAGACTTTTTATTTACTTTAGTATCTTCAGGATTTTGGTACATATCTGTCCGATCTAATCAGAATGTATATTGCTCCGTTTTAAAATGGGATTCAGTCCTCCAGACTTAGTGAGGGAGTTCGATCTTTCTCTGGAATCCGCATGTATTTCCAGAACCAGAGGCTTTTTCAGGTCTTTGTCCACCCAATGTACACATTGACGTACATTTTCATAGATTTGACGACTGTCTGTCTTATGATTTCAAGCACAATCATCTGTTCCGCAATTTAACATAGAATTAATTTCAGTTTTCATTTTGCTGGACAGTGTTTTACCTTAAACCTACTCCCTGAAACTGTTGCATCCTTCAAGGAATCAGACCAGAGCCTTCTGAAATGTGTGGCCTAACTGGAAGTGACAAGCCCAGACCAATGTAGTTATTGTCACATTCCATTATTTTCATCATATCTAAAGTATAAATAAAGAGTTCCTTTCATCCTTATTGTCAAATTGAAAGACGTATTGACAGGAGTGATACTGGTATACAAATGATGAAATTTCGATTGACTAAGCTCTTCCAGTATTTATACGCTTCTGTTTAAACACAGAGTTTTACATAATTTTCTCCTAATTCTTTTGTCTAATCAATTTACTCTCAGATATTTCCATATATAAAAGATTTTTTTATAAATACATCAAGTTCTGCAATCTTCGGGTGCTTGAACGAGCAGTGGTAATACTTGTGTAAGCTTCGATAACCGTTCTTTCTGTAATCTGATATCGACGACACACGCCCACTTGTTTACAGTTTTACAGTTGCTACAGCGTGGTTATTTACTACTTCCCTATAAAATTTTAAACGGTCTAAGTTTTCCTGGCTTCAAATACAAAGACACCTCAACATAACATTGTATACGAAGTGCGAGATGTTAGAAACATGATAAACGCTTTATTATTACTTTTGTTAAGTACATTTTTCCAAATATTGTACTTTTAAATGAATGACAAAAGTAAAGAATTGTCTTTCAATCGATTTAGGGCTTCGTGGCTTTATTAAAGGTACGGTTTCTTCTTGAAGAGATTCAACACCATTTATCGAATGATACAGAAATACAATATTTATTCTCCTGTATAATTTTGAATTCCTTGCATCTTCGTGTATTATTCTGAATGGATATTAGACGTGCGTAGACACAGGTCACAACGTTTTCAAGAGCCTTGATGCCACTGGCTCGCTGTCGATGTAATGAAATTCGGATTAGATTTGGATACAGTTCTCCCTCTCTTCATCCCCGTTCCACAAATCGTTATGATTTTTTCTAGTTACAATAGATGATATAAAGATTTTTGTTAAAATTGGATTGCCTCTTTTATGAAACGTAGATTACGTGCAGGGCCCGAACTATTTTATGTGCTGTGTTGATTCATGAATTTTAGCAGCAAACATGTTGTCAGTTCTATAATAAGAAGTATGTGATTGAAATTAATTTTGAAGGATAAACTGTCGAAAAGCTATATATCTTATAATGCAGCGCTAAAGCAAATGATACGGGACTCGGCATAGCCTTATAATGCAGTGTAAAAGCAATGATACGGGACTCGGCATAGTTTTATAATGCAATATAAAAGCAAATAATACGGGACTCGGCATAGCTTTATAATGCAGTGTAAAAGCAAATAATACGGGACTCGGCATAGCTTTATAATGCAGTGTAAAAGCAAATGATACGGGACTCGGCATAGGTTCAACCTCAGTGTAACCATCTAGAACAAGTATCGTTTCTTAAATACTCGTACTGAATGCTTTTCAAGAAAACACCATATGACTTTTAGAGGAAAACTTGTCTATTTTTTTTAATATTTTTTTTTTATAAATTCTCGGGCACATCATGAAAAATCCGATCGACACTCGTGCTATGAACTTTTCATTTTTGTTCACATAAATAGTAAATCGAGTCAAATTCAGTAATCATAATGTATACACAGGTTAAATATCTCGTTTATTAATCAGGAGCATGAGCCTCCATACACCTTAATTTAAAGAAAGAAAAATGCCCGTTTATATAATTATATCCTTCTGAAGGTGAACATAAAGTCATTCTTCATGACAGTTTTCTATACAGTTCTTTGTTTGATTTAAGAAAGGAGTTTAAGTTAGTCAACCAGGTGATTGTATATACATGTATTTAGGTAGACCTCCGTCAAGATTGAAATAAAGTACAGCAAACACCTTGGCATTTTAATTATTCAAACTTATTGTCATGCAGAATATAAAGTGTTCAGTAAGTGGAAAATTTACTGGATCATCAGACGCAATGCATTTGCATAGGAAGTCACGAGCTGGGTGTATAATAAAATAATTTATCATCTGACTACTATGTTATTTTGGTTAATATACCCATTTCATAAATGTACCGCTTATAATAACACCTCATGACATCAGTAATGACGTCATGACATAGTGTAAGGCAAATGAGTAATGACATAGTCATCCCTATGTATTTTAAAGTTATTTCATTTCGATTTTCAGCAGTTTCGTCAACATAAAATCAGTGTTTTTCTTCATGTCATCAATAAAATCAGTGCTTTTTCTCCATGTCATAAATAAAATCAGTGTTTTTTCTCCATGGCATAATTAAATCAGTGTTTTTTCTCCATGTTTTAAATAAAATCAGTGTTTTTTCTCCATGTCTTAAATAAAATCAGTGTTTTTTCTCCCTGTCATAAATAAAATCAGTGTTTTTTCTCCATGTCTTAAATAAAATCAGTGTTTTTTCTCCCTGTCTTAAATAAAATCTTACATCTATGCTTATTCCATTTTTTTTTTTTATCAAACTCGTCGAATAATTTCTATCATTTGTTCACCAAACCTCGCAAAAAATATAAATTGTTTGATTCGCTGCTCATATTTATTTGATGTAAGATTATATATGTAATTCTGTGCACAAGGACAACATAATGACTTACTCCCTGACTGCGCTCCCTATCCTATTCGTCGGGAAAATTTCCATACAGGCGAGTTTTGCTGTCTTTTGAAAGTTACTTCACTTGCCATATTTGCTATTTGAGACAGCATAATTTCGTGATCTTAATGTCTTCTAGTCTACAGCGGTTCCATTAAGAACTATTTCAGTTTTTTTGAAAAAATTCACTTAAAATAAATTCAGACAAAAAGGTATCAAATAAAAAGGCAAATAAGTGCTTTCGAATACGAGATTAGGAGATCATATGGCGTGAAAACTTTTACTTCAATTTTGACCTTGTATCCATAACTCAAGGTCTTTAATGTACTAACAAAAGTGATTGTACTAATGACACGAAACCTGTGGGGGACTGGCCATTGTATAGAGTCATTAACTGTTCACTGACTTTGAAAGCCACGATCTACTCAAATGGAAGTTTAATTCCTTTAGAATGTTTTTCACTAGGTTTGTTTGTCATACGATACGTGTTATCGAGTCAAAAACTAAAATGTATTTTATAACAACATACATATCCTTGAAAATGGTTTTCATTCATAATATAACCGATCCTCTGGGTGTTATATTAGATCATTACAGTGTTTGGTAATTCCCCTTTGGGGAGTCCGCCTTTGCTTTGTTTTTCTTTGTCGAGATTTTAGGAGCGATTCTGTGAATAAAGTCTCATTAACTTGCCCACATATTATGAAGTCAGAGAAACAAACTTAAGTGTGATTGGAGTTTGTTACATTTAATAAAATGTTGAAAGGTTTTAATGTGTTTCCGACCTCTATGTTCTCGTCGATAATAATAAGTCATTGTAACAACTAGCAAAGTGCTAACTATCATAACACGAAACCTGTTTAGGTTGACAATTGCCTTTACGTCTTTATAGCTCACTGAATTTGAGTGACAAATTTATTTATTAATTTTTTGTTTCTCTTTTTTATTTTTAGATTCTTTTCCAACTTGTCGAATTTAGCTGCCTTTTGTAAAGACTATGAAATAGCACGATCTCTTTGGGGAGTATTTTATTTCAGGGAGTATTTTTTTTGTAACATCGTATGAAATGATTTAAATCGACAATATTTTGTTACTATACTCTCCACCCACCCTGAAGTACAAAGCAGAATCAAACTGCAAAATTATTGCGCAAATATTCATATGCATAATTTTTTTAAAAAGAACCATCCATTTTTATTTAAAATTGGATCAATGCCCATTTACCTAAAGCTTAGACCCCAGTTGCAGACCCCCAGGTTGCAGACCCCTATTTACATTTCAAAGAATGAACTTTAAAGGGATAGGCACATATACTTTCATTTACTTTTTGAACTTTCTAGATGTTTACCATCGTCGTCTTTGAAATTCCTATCAAATGTATTTATAGAGAATCACTTCGTGGGGTATGTAATTTCAACATAATTTCTTCAGGTCACCGAATTTGGATAAAGGCTGTACTAGCTCTCATTTTAAAGTACTATCCATTCGCATATTGTCCCTGAGACTGATAGATGATTTTATCATTAGTTTCAAATGTTAGAGTTCCTAACTCTAATCGCTTTTAAAGTGTTTCAATCGTTTCTTTGTTCGATCGCTCCCTTTGTCAACATAGACCATTGAGCAAATGTAGATGATGTGCGTCTGTGGCTTGTGAAATCAAAGGCAGAACAAATACATCATATGTTTGTCATAATAAAGACGGCAAGTACATAGTCTTTTTAAAAACCGTTTTTGAGGAATGACAATTAAAAGGTTTTCGCTTTGGAAATTAAACTTCCTCGTATCCGTCACTCCTCTTTGACAACATATTTGTTGAAGGTGACAGAATAAATATTAACAAGTGTTGAAACGATTTCGGCGGAGTTGCTCACTAGAAGGCTTTGCTGTCAAAGTTGGATAGTTTCTTTTACAGCAATCGGGATTTGCAATTCTATTTCTATCCATATTTCTAAAAAGGTCATTCTAATTTTTACTGTAAATTGTACTTTCACAAATGACTTTGTAAACTACAATTCTGCAACCTTTGATGATTTACTCAAAGCATGCAAGAAAATTTTCAAGCAAAAGATTAATAAAACTTGAAACATTACTGGATATAAAGTCACTCGCATGATGACCACTTGAGTCAGGAAAGAACAGAATTAATCTGCACTCAAGGCAAATGTTTTATCTGATTTATTGAACATTCATTAACAAGTGTGTCAAATCAGTGAGCAATAATGCATTTGCACTACCTCTGCTTGACTTTTATTTACAAAACGGAAGGTTGAGTAAAGGCGACTTTTGTGTAAAGGATACGATCGTGCCGAAAATGGGGACACAAAAGAGACGTACTTTAGGAATTAAAGGAGAGAGCATCTTTTGAAAACTGTACTGTATAAAAGTCTAAAAATGTCATTGCCACCGATCTGGTTCATTTAGCTTTGCTTTACTATTGAATATATCTTGTGTCATAGCATAACAAACACTTTCGTTTTAATTGTGCAGTGCTACAAATTGTCTCAGTTTACACGAAGAACGAAGCATTACATGAGTAAAGCATATCTGATCAACTGTTATATTTGTCTGTAACCAGTATGCCAATAAAGGTAGGAATCGTTTTAAATAACAAATTGTGGAAGATATTATTTGAGATTAACAAAGGTAAGAGTGGGGACATTTTTTTTTTTCATTTTTTTTTTCATCTTTGTTGCCACAAAGTTTATGCAACTGTCAAGAACAACCCTGTCATCACATTATTCAAAAAAAAGTGGCCCTTTGGAACTTTGAGTTTATATAAGATATGGTATCGATTGGCTCAAAAGATTTTTTAAAATGTAAAAATTGTAAAAAACATAGTTTGTCGTTTGAGGTAAGTTACAAATTGAACATTTGACTGAATCAAGTCTATTTTAAAGCTTGGCCACCACAATACCCAAGATAATATTGCAGAACCAGAAACGAGATAATATAAAATTATACAACTTGAGAAGATGGGATTATTTAGTTCACACAATAGGGCACAGTAAATATTTTATAGATGAGCACATTTGCATGAAAGTAAGTAAGCAGGCAAGTATGTATGCACGCAGGCACGCACGCGTGTACTTATCTATGCATGTATACGAAAAGTTTGTTTTCTACCATATTTTAATCATCACTGTGCTTCCAGAGACATTATGGTAACAAGCGTTTTGCAAGAGTTTGTCCCCAACTTTCTGCGTTCTTTATGTTCAGTTTGAGTTACAATCATCCATCTTATATATATAAGATTATATTATATTATAAGATTATTATATATATATATATATATATATATATATATATTCTTCAAATATTAGAGAAAGTACCTATTTTAGTAGCTCCAATACTAAAGAAATGTTTTCTCTACGTTATAACACTGACTGCATATCAACTGATATAACTTATTTGACAACCTGTAAAAAATGTAACATGCAATATGTTGGACAAACACTTCAACAAGTTTCTAAGAGAATGAATAATCACCGTTTTCATATAAAAAATTGTATGGATCCTCAGTTCTCCTCTAATGTTTCAATACATTTTAATACAAATAATCACTCTATACGTGATTTTTCTTTCATGCAAATCGATATTGTGCACGACAAAATGAACAGACTTATTAAAGAAAGTTATTGGATTAATCGGTTAGATACTTTGTATCCCAATGGCCTTAATACTAAGGCATTATATAAAATTGTATAGATTTTTAGTGGAGGAATTTATATATTGTATACATGTGTATGTATGTATGTATGTATGTATGTATGTATGTATGTATGTATGTATGTATGTATGTATGTATGTATGTATGTATGTATGTATGTATGTATGTATGTATGTATGTATGTATGTATGTATGTATGTATGTATGTATGTACGTATGTGTATGTGTGTATGTATATATGTACGTATGTATGTATGTATGTATGTATGTATGTATGTATGTATGTATGTATGTATGTATGTATGTATGTATGTATGTATGTATGTATATGTGTGTGTATATATATGTATATGTGTATATGTCTGTATGTATGTGAATATGTATATATATATATATATATGTGTCTATGTATCTGTATGTATGTATGTGTATGTATATGTATATATATATGTATGCATATAATATTTATATAAAAATATGTAGTTATATGTATGACTGTTAGTCTCTACATTATAATCTCACTCTCAGTTTTCATTAGAGACTCATGTATCATTCTGATCCCGTTATACATATGATATTTGTATGATAAAGCATATCATTTATGATGTTATATCAATTACGTAATTATTTATAAATATATAGACGTCATCCATTTATTTCAAAAACATGACGTTATGTTAATGACGTAATTGTTTATAACTTTATAGACGTCATCAGTTTCTTTCAAAAACATTTTGTGCCTGAAGAAGCATATAGTAAATGCGAAACTAGTCGCACAAACTTATCGGCGTTTATGTTGTTTTTTTTATATATCTCAAATCTATATATATATATATATATATATATATATATATATATATATATATATATATACCCAATTATTTTTTTTTACCCTCGCATCACTCGTGAGTGCAGCGGGAGTACAGCGCGAGTGAATCCCTGCGCGTGCCCGTTGTGAGCCTCGCGCGAGAGAAACCACCTGCAGCGCCCTTGCGGGAAGCTACGACCACAGCGTGTGATATGCACGTGCGACATGATTGTTTGTGAAGTCAAGCAGAATTTCCTCCGAAGGTTCCTGATGACCTGTTATCCGCAGAGAAACCTCAGACACTCCTAACCGGTCAAATATCATCACATTATAGTCTTATCCGACGTTTACCTTGAAACGCCACAAACACGTGTTTTGGAATGCTGAATATCTTGTTGGGTTGTTATTTGCTATGTTAACTGCTGAACACGTTCTTCTGTCGAGTCTCTGGTGAGCGAGAAACAGACCAGACATCCATCCAGATCCCATAAACAACAACAAACGCGATTCTGTGTTCAGCGAAGGGGTTAGCACAGGCATCCACAATATCAATTTCGACAACACAACTTTACCATCATCGACACCATCAGCACGCAAAACTGCATTATTGCTGTCACCCTTTCGGTATAACATGACTGTGTATTTGGCTTCGAAAATAGCCTTACGAAATATCTCTGCAAAACCCAAATATGTGACTGAGAGGAATCGTGCACGAAACCGATAATAAGTCTCCGTAAAGTTGACCTCGACTCTGTGCAAATCCAAGGTTGTAATTGGTATTATAAGACGTTAAATCTTCTACATTTATAATATTGGCGGGATTTCCGTATTCAACAGGCTGTCGTATTATAAACGGTACATGATCTTCATGTTCGTGTGAAATATCATAGATGAGCCAGTGGATCTCACATAATCGTCGCTGTAACGGGCGAGTCCCATAATCGTAGCGACGTCGATGTTGTCGAGAATTGCTTCGATTTCCTTTCCATCGATAAGATATCGGGCGCTGCTGAATAACGCCATGATACCGTTGTTGACAAATCCAACCCGGGCACCGTCGGGGTAATTATGACAGTCGGCCTGTACAAGTTTTCCATTATTCTGACGGTAGTTTTCGCGACTTTCTTCACCTCCTCCGCGGTTTTCCGCGTGGGTTTGATCAGCGGCGCAAACGTTTGCTTGAAGACCGCTGTGAGTTCTTCCCGTGCGGTTTGTTGTGATTGAAACATATCTCGGACGCGTTCACGAAGAGCTATGTGATCGCGGAGAAGTTCAAGTTGTTCGCGAGCAGCCTTGCGACGTCGGTCAGTACCCTTTGCTATGACATCGCTGGCAGGTTTTGGCATTGTATACATTTATCGCTGTTAAATTGCTTTGTCAGACACATAAGATACTTTTTTCCCACGCCACCCCAGTCAATCGTGAGGAAACCGTATGGGTTCCGGGTGGCTTCCGCAAACATATTTCTAAACTCATCCCACGTGTGGTCGGCGTCACACCAGGTCCAATGAATGTTTGCGAGCCCGTGCATCATCAGTTTTACTTGTCCCGGATCACTTTGGGCACGTGTTAGTATCGTAGTGTCACACAGATCACGTCTGCGTTTTTGTGACTACCCCTCGAAAATATTCTTGCCAGTCAAGCATCACATCGTCATACACGACAAAATTATTCACGTCTGGGTCAAGGTCGTAAATGGCTGGGGCTTCATCGATCACGGAAAAGAACTGGATGGCAGCTTCGCTGCTCGCCGACGAATCATCGAATACCTGACACGCAAGCGCGTCCGCGAAATCTCTGAGTACGTCATAACACGGCTGATGGTCCGCGGATGGCTCAATCACGTACAACGGATCCCACGCTAACCATCGCACAATCAGTCTGAGCGACAGTTGAGTTTTCCCTGATTCGGCCAGGCCAATGATCAGCGCGCGAACCAAGTTCGGAAACACGGAACTGGTTCCGTCGCCGTGCTTGGGCGATTGAGGCTTCGCCCGCGCAGAGAAGTCAATAACGGTGAAATTTTTGGCGGTTTTTCCCTTTCGAGACGATGTCATTTGAATGTCAATTGCTATATATGAATCATCATGCCTTCATATTGTGTGCGATGCCGTGTGCAATGCCGCACACGAACACATACCGCGAATCCAACACGGGTTCGTACACGTAACGGCTCAGCCGGAATCGTTGGAACTTGCGTCCGGTGTGGAGCAAAGAAGTTTACCTTCGTGCGAACTTCCAGTTCCATCGGCCGTAGATGCGCATGGTCTAAAAATAAGTCGCAGGCGGTGATATCGCTGCCGAGTTAACGAAACTCCTCGGTACACCGTGGAGTAAATATCCTGGTGAAAAACATCTCCTTGGATACAATTACTGCAGGCCTGGAATGCGGTTGGATATACGACTGCGTGATAACTGACCAGCGCCTGAAGAAGAACCTATTAACCACGTCAATGCTGAATGTTGCAGACATGATCTTGCTTATTAAGCATCAAGTGATATACGTGCGCGTCGACGCGCCGACGTGGATCTCACCCAGACTTGAACGCGATTAGTCCGAAATCGCCATATGGATCGTTAGAGGAGGCATGAAAGCCAGATTGCACTTGGTGGTGGACAAAGTCCACTCGGCGCCGCCTCCCGTGGACAAAGTCCACTCACTTGAGGTAAAGCCTCGAAATAACAAACATGCCAGCAAAAGGCGTAGCTGACGAGCGGGCCATGACTGCGATATACTACAGTCCGCGCGGGTATTGGAAGAGTGAAGCCACCGTTAGTAAGTTAGCAAGTGCGGCAAAAGTTGGTAATAGTGTTGCCAGAGCATGGCTGGCCAAACAAGAATTATGGCAGATTTACCTACCCGCGCCAAGGAAAATTTTCCGTGGATGGTTTGATGTGAGGACTCCCAACGAAGTTCACCAGGCGGATTTCTTGTTTCTTCCGCATGATCAGGTACGCGGATGCTGACTACTAATTCGTCTACACACATATAAATACGCGTTAACCATCGTGGATGTCACCAGCAGCAACAAGAAAGCGGAGCTGCTGACGTCCAAAGATTTAACAAATGTCGCAGGGGCGTTCAAACGCATCTATTCACGTGGACCGCTAACATGGTCGCGGCTGTTGCAGGTGGATTCAGGCAAAGAATTTGTGTGACTGTTGCTGCGTTGTTGACAAAACTCCATGTGCGGGTGCGCCGTGGGTACGCCGGGATTCATGGCAATCAGGTCATCGTGTAAAGATTTAACCGCACAATTGCATAACGATTATTCGAGCACCAGCACGCGCAAGAATTGTTGATGAATCGCGAAGCGCGGTCTCGGATCCAAAGTGCTTGCACTCTAGAGCGATCTCGCAAGTGGGTGGAGCGTCTAAGCCCGGTCATAGCCATGTTGAACAACGAAACTACACGCACGATCGGGTTGAGACCCGCTGACGCGATTCGACAGAAAACCGTCACGGTCACATGAGAGATGCCACCGCAACCACCCGCGTTGGACTTGGTCGAGGACAATCTGGTTCGGTACTTGTATGCCCCGGGGGAGCTGGAAGGTGGCTACTGACCTGTGTGGTCCGTCAATGCATTCACGATCTCGGAACTGATTGATATTCCGGGACAGCCAACGCGTTATAATTTGGCTTCATTGGACGAAAGAGCGGCGAAGCCTCCTAGCAGAGCATTCGTGCTGGAAGAATTACAAGTCATTCCCGCGAATACGGAACTACCGCCAGGGTCTATGTAGCAAACGTTCGTGGGCGTCAATCACATTGCCCATGCGTGTAAGTAGTGATTCCATCATGGAAAATCCATTGCATGGTATCCAGCAGGGACAAACTTACCTTGGTGCAACGATACACACTCATGCGATGTTCCAGCGACCGGAAAAGATTGGCAGGGTGCACGAATTTGCGCCGCTCGCATAGACATTCCACGTACATGTCGTGCCAGAGATCCTTTTGTACAACCACGCGTGGGACTCCTCCTGCTTTCTTGATGTTTTTGTTGGAAATCTTTATCAAGTACATTTTGGGCTGCAGTCCCACGTACTCCTCAATAGGCTTTCCCGCGCACTCATCTTTGCATTTACCAATCACTTTTTTGTTGATTTTACTGAACAACGGATGATCCGATGGATATTCACTAGTAACAAATTTGTGGTAATGTGCATTAAGAAAGAATCTGTATCCGTATACATAATTTTTATTTTATTCCAGTATCACGGCTTGATCTTATCATAATAAAACTCATACATGAGTAATTTAGATAAGTCTAACACAGATGCGCCCACGTAAATAGGCTTCGTCAATTTTAGCTTAGCTTTTATACTGTGAACAGCGATGAGTCCGCCATCAAATATTTGTATCGACTGAAATACCGGGTCCGTGATGAGCCTTCTTAGTTTGTCCTCTTCAGTTTCCCGGACAAGGTTTACTCGTATTCTTTTCTTCAAATTCTCCATTGTATTTCCAAAAACTGCATTATTCATGAATTTGAAGAAATCTTTCTCAGACTCATTAGACGCAGCAGTTCTCGTGTTGGTATTCATTTGGATGTACGCGTGCTGACGAAATCGCAAAACCTGGTGAACTCGCAGCACACGCAGTCCGAGCCGCAAATACGACAGCAGGTTTCATACGTGGACAAGTTAGTTTTATTTCCGGGGCATATTCGGAACCAGATTGATGCACTCGACAAACTTACGCCCAGAATCGTTCACGAGCGCACACTGGTACGGGGACAGACAACCAGTCTTGGGGCACCGGCAACGCTTCCGAGGCCAATGGGTAATCGTTGTGGGCGTGGTGAAGCTCATCCAGGTACTCCAGGTCAACTTCGAAGAAATACCCAATGTCGCTGTTATGATCGTACCCACATATCTGTTTTTTGTATATCCACAGTTGTGGGATAGCTCCATGTAATATCTCCTGCCGGCATGGACTGCATCATTGCCCATCGATAGAGATTGTTGGAATGAAGATACAATATATAACGGTTTATTCGAGTCGTATCCGTCAACGAGCGGATTGTTCGCTGGAGAGTAGCGGTAACTCGACATGGAGACATCGCCACGTAGTGCGCGGGGTCGAGCATGTACACGCGCAAGGCGGTATTACGAAACGTCTCAAAGACATCCGCGAGCAGCAACACATCCGTGCGCAAATACAGGTCGTGATAGTCACCGAGATTTCGACAACCAAACGCGGACCAGAATTTTTTTTGGGTGCGAGTAGTCGCCGACGGAAATACCTTCGCGGGACAGCGACGGATAATAGGCGTCAATCTGCGGCAATTGAGTTTCAGAACACTTTTTTCCAGTCGCTCATGTACTCGTACTGGTTGATTCCTTTGGTGTAAGCAATTTGAACCTTCTATCGTCCGTGGGACCACCGTATCGACGAGTGATCGTAAAGCGATCGTCGTTTCCTGCCGCAAGGTTGCTGACGAGTTTATCCAGCCTGTAATTGAGAAATGCAGCGAGTCAATAAATTGCAGTTGACCCAGCCGAAACGTCATATACTTTCCCATGTTGTTAGGAATTACACTTCTTGGTGCATTCGATGCCGTTGCGACTCCTTGCATGATCAAGTGGACATCGTACCCGCGCAGGTTATGAAACACAACCGGAGTTAGTGTTTTGCCTGGGTAAATTCGCAGCTGTAGATTGCACGCGCTGTGCGCGGCTCCTCTGTACGCGCCATTGATGTGACAGTGATCATGCACTTTTTCATCGTTGGAGCCAAAAGCTCCTTCACAGATCCAGCAATGAGTGACCGCGGAAAACTCACGCTTGTCATTAAGGGTCATAATCATGTCCGCGGACGAGGCAAGCTGTTGCCGAATCCATTTGGCGGTAACCTCGAGCGATTTAATAAATACCTCAACCGAGCCCTTGTCACGGTACAATATTGGCGGCTTAGTCGCTCCTTCGCATCTGATAATAACATAACGAAACCAGCATGGGACTTGTTCAGTAACTTGCGTCGTATTTGACTGAACCGCGGGGTGTCTTGATCGTTGGAACTCACGGGAACGTTAAGGCATTCAAAGTCCGCGTAAATGATATATGTCACTTTCATATTTCGTTGCACCGCGGTACATTTAAAAACAATCTTGAAAGGTTTCGGCATGATCGTACGCTGCGCCTTCTCGCTGACTCCCAAGCACAAAAGATCATGGTCGTCAAGCGACTGTTGCGTGGTGAATACATGTAGGCAACGTCGATACAGAAACTTTCTCGGTTTGTCCTTGCTGCACTGGTACACAATTCAGGGAAACTCTTTTATCCGCGCTTAATCGTGCCGCGCCTCTGGGCCATCCATGTTGCTCAACAAACAACATATCAATATTAGCCCGCTCGCGTATATATGGGGATAGCCGAATTGACTGAAGGCTTTTATTCCAAGCGAATACATTAACCACGATACCGTAGTTGAGTTCTTCAAACTTGCTGATGTCTGTAACCCGAACGGGAAAAGCTATGTTACCAAACTTGAGTTCGCCCAGGTACTGTCTGTATTTTCGAATCTGATCTGTATTATCGCTCGCAGGATGCAGCGCGGACTCGTGCGCCCATTTGAAATATTCGTTATCGTTGTTTTCCACGTTTACCACTGCTCGCCGCGGAATATACGCTGGCGTTGAAATATAACTCGACCCACGAAAAGGTGTGTATGGGGAAATACGAAGTTAAACTCGCAGAGAGAGTATGTCCTGAACCTTCTCGAGTGTAAGCGTAATTTGACTCGAGGATCTTTGCATAACCTTTGTTGATTTCATCATTGATGCCGTTAGTGTCCCTGCGGTTTAAGACCACAAGTGCACCACTTTGAAAGTGCCCGGTTGAGATTTTAATTTTGTCGTCACAAACCTTTGGTTTAGGAAGTGCGCGCCATAGTAAATTCTGCAACGAGATTAATATTTACCCTGAACCCGGAATTGAACTTGAGTGACGTTATATCCGCATGCTGCAACGTTGATATGATTCCCTGACGCATCTTTAAAAAAAGTTTCACAGCGTCTTTGCCTGGTTTGTACGCTGGTTGGATGATTGCATGCTAATCTTCGAAATCACGAACGTGACTGTGCAACTCAAGCTCGGCGACTTTGGTCATTTGACGAACATACGCGGCAGACTTGACAGAGATACGGCAGTGGCGGCGACGGCGGCGGTGAACATACGCGGCAGCTTCGACGGCGATAGTGGCTGCGATACGGCGGCGATCTTGTTCATCGGCGACCACGCGTGCGATTTCAGCCAGCCTGGCCCGTGGTGGAATTTGGATATGTAACTGCGCAGCGATTTCACGAAGCTGTCCCACAGTTGAACGCGGCTCCTCTACGAGTCATAATAACATAAGTAAGTCGGCTTTTCTTGCGCCTCTCGGTATTCTTATTCCACGGTCGCGCGCGGATTTTCTGAGCTGTTCCACAGTTTGTCTTGCAACCGGCTGTGGTTCTTCCGGGCGAAGTTGCTGCACAACCGGCTGTGACTCATCTACGAGTCCTAATAGTGCAAGCATATCTGCTTTTCTTGCACCTCTTGGTATTCTTATTCCACTGTCTCGCACCAATCGCCTCATCTGATTCACGGTTGCCATACTCTTATAATAATAATCATTTATCTAATTGTTTATCAGGTATGACCGTTTTTTTTATAAAATTATTTTTATTTTATCAGGCAATAACGTTTTTATAAAATAATTTTGTTAATTTTTTTTTTTATCAGGCAGTGAAGTTTTTGTAAAATTATTTTTTCCTTTATCAGAATCGGAAACCGCAATCGCTTCGATCCTTGATATTATTTTATTGACTCCTGTTTCTTATTCGGTAGCAGCGACTTTGACAGCATCGTTAGCTTTTTTCTCAACGGCGTCGACTTTGACATCATCGTTGGTTTTTTCCTCAACTGCTTCGAAGTTTGCTCGGGCAAGTCTTTGGTGCGCGCGATAATACTCGAGTACGGATCCGCATGGTTGGGATAGCTGATTACGCGACTTGACACCGATACCGCATTTGAGGCATGGTTTGAGGTAACGCGAGCGAGTGTGATTTTCAGTATTTGTAATGGCGTGTTCTGCCGCAGAGTTCACGCTTTCCAAGACAAACACCTTTGCGTCCTTGTGCCATTAGACTTATATATATATACACAAAATTGTATTTTGTAATAGAAGTAATCATCTATGTTCTCGACTGATGGCGTGCGTAACTTCAGACGTATGCTGTCCACTATTTCAGACCGTATTTTATGCACCGGAGTATACCACAGTGACTAGTATTTGATCTTACAGCCATTAACCGTAAAATACTTTTCATACATGATAGTAATGCCAAAAGTCAGGGTAGAGTCCTGTAAAAAAGCTTTTTTGCACGAACTACAGAAACTGCGGGTTAACATCAAATAACTTTTCCTGCTCAAATATAATTTTCTTCAAGCTTGTATTTGGCCAAATCACTTCACGCTTGCTACAACCAAAATGTATTACACTAACTTCTAAATGTCCACCCTTTGTACATTAGCATCCAATAATATCAAATGCCCCTCATTCCTTGTACATTGACTCTATGGTTTCTGTGTCTTTGCAGTTGCATATTTTTTTACAGAAATCCCACCATTCTCTTTCATACAATTTCTCCGTGTTGTGTATACTTTCCTCGTATTTTTTGTCACTGTAAGTAAATACCGTTGGTGTCTCCATATATTATATGCTAAAGACATTTCTTTAATTAATTTACTCTTGACGGTGATCATGAAGATCTTCGCTGTCTTAACTGTTTTTCGTCGTCTTTACCGTCTTCGCTGTCTTTGTCGTCTTCGTTTAATATTTCATTGCCTTCGCTCCTTCTCTGGGTGTGTCACTGTCTTCAAGGTTGTCAACAAACACGAGCCGGCGACTCAGTTAACGTCAACGACGTAAAGTTTTCTTGCACGATATCATACAATGACTTTCAAGCTTTTGAGTGTATTCGTCACCGAGTTTTCGTCGTGCTTTCTCCGACGCGATCCTTAACCCGGTTAATTTTTCAATATGCTCCGGATACATATTTGAAAAATTATATAGCATTTTTTGGGCCTCTTTTATAAATCGATATGACGCATTCAGGTTAAACAATAACTTGATCTTTTCTGTGACGGCACAAACGCACCACTGTGCGGGCAATTTAATTCCCGCATTGTTCACGGACATGAATTCTTCCACGATACTGTGCGTGTCAAACGGTGATGATTGTAGTATAATTATATAATACTCGCTGCGATTATTGAATATAATATTCTCACATAAAAGGAAACTGTCACCGGTCGGGTTGTGTCTATTGACAGTATTTCTTTTACTCGGTTGCCATCCAAGACAAAACCATTACCACGGCGGAACTGTCACCGCTCGGGTTGTGTCTATTCACAGTATTTCTTTTACTCGGTTGCCATCGAAGATAAAACCATTACCACGGCGGAGTTTGAGACCGTGTTGGCGGAAATGGAAACCTTCAGAGGGCTCCGTGCGCAAATACGAAACCGGGGTGACAAAACCGAAACAGGGATGGAATTTACAAACAGTAAAAATCGAGTAAACAGTTCAAAGGTGTATCTTTTCGAGGAGGCGCCACTCACGAGTGATGCGAGGGTAAAAAAAAGTCAGGGGGTATAGAAGGAGTTGACCCCAGATCGTTAAAAGAAATCTCAAACCCTTACTTTACCTCTATTGATTTTGATTTTCTTTTAGCGCGAATGTGTACACCCACGGTTGGTAAATGTTACGACTCTATATATTCCCCTCCATAGAATTTATTTTATTGGGTCACTTGTCCATTGCTCAACCATTTTAGGTCCTTATGTTTCCGTAGATGCTCTGAACTGTTCCACTCTTAAGAGGATTAATTACAAATGTCGTTTATATATTCCATGTGATGTTTTCTCGTGACTTTTCTTGGATTTAGTAGGCAAGTTTAAAATCAAGTTAAATATAAATATTATAACACTAATAATTACAATAAATATTTCATGTTAGCTCATGAATATTCCAAATTATTTTCTTCACCGGGTCTTTTCGAAGGAAAGGCACTCGTCCAGACGAGTGTGTGTGTGTGTGTGTTTGTGTGTGTGTGTATGTGTGTGTTTGGATCTTTGTCCTAGGTTATTGGAACTGGAAAAGCATATTGACAATACAGAAGCCCAGTAAAGGCGAAATCATTTAATTTTTCACGGGTTTGAAGGCACATGCTGAAATGTCACAGGACTTACTTAATAGCCATATAACCGAAAGTGAAGTTTAAGTAGTGATTTATAAACTAAATGCAGGTAAAGCGTGAGGGTTTGATTATATCGGAATCGAGTTTGTTCAAACATATCTCACCGCATATGGTATTTTATTATTTTATACAGTTGTTAGCACTAGCACTTATATGGCATTATGGACAGAAAGTATTATATGCCCTGTTTTTAAAAACCTCAGAAGACAACCCAAATAACTACAGAGGTATATCTTTAATTAATGCATTGTGTAAGATCTTTACAATAGTATTGAATGAACGCTTAAAATTCTTTGCGGACGAAAAGAAACTGATCGATGAATCACAAGAGGGATTTCGTTCGGGATACTCGACTACTGATGATTTATTTATTTTCCAATTATTAGTACAAAAATATATTTCAAGAACTAGAGATAGATTTTATTGTTTATTTATCGACTTCTCCAAAGCATTTGATACTATACCACGTGCTAAATTATGGATTTTTCTCTCTCTCTAAGAAGGGAATACAAGGCAAGTTCTTAAACATCTTGACATATATGTACAGTAACTTTAAATGTTGTGTAAAGACTAAGAGTGGTCTAGAAGAATACAGAATACTTTAGATGTTCAGTGGGTATCAGTCATGGTTGTGTTTTGAGCCCTCAGTTATTTTCATTCTTTATAAATGATTTGAGCGATTTACTTAGATCAAGATGCAAAAGTGGAAAATTTATATCAAATGACGTATCAGATCTGTATGCTATTTTTTTTATACAGACGACATGACAAATAGTGCAAAAACAGCAGTACGTTTAAAAGAACAAATCAATATTGTGGAAACTGTTTGTGACACTACTGGAATGAATCTCAACCTTGATAAAACAAAGATTACTGTATTTAGAAACGGTGGCCCATTGAAGAATTATGAAAAATGGCTGAATAACAATAATCCAATTGAAGTTGTATCATTTTATAAGTATCATGGCATTTGTTTACCGAAAAGTTAATATGGTCTAAAGCAAAGAAAACAATAGTGTCACGTGCAACTAAGTCTGTATTGTCAGTAATGACTTATCCAACTAAATTTGAATATTTTAATCACCGTGAAATTTTTTAAATGTTTCATGTTATGATAAAAACCAGTTCTTGGTTATGGCTCTGAAATTTGGGGATATGAGTTTACTCAAATGTGATTGAAAAGGTACATGTGAGATTCTGTAAACGGTTATTAAATGTATCTGATTCTATTAGTGACTCAGTAGTATTGGATGAATGTGGAAGATTACCTTTATTCATTACTTAATGTTAATAGTGTATTAAATACTGGTGTATACTTTTGCAAATGGACAACCATATATATCCAAACTAATTGCTATAAGATGCTAAAGGAAATAGATGACTGTAGTAGAATAACATGGGCTACTAAAGTCAAGAACATTTTGTTTCAGTATAAAATTGTTACAAAGACTGAAGGACTGCATGTTGGAATCATAGTACGGAAATCTAACAGGATCTGCAAACTATTATGTATATTGTCAATATAAGTCAATGTTAAATATTGAAAAATATATATTGATAGATCTCCGTTTTTACTTGCGTACAGCTTTAGCTTGGTTTCGGTGTTCCAGTCACGGGATGAAGATTGAAACCAGGGAGGATCCAGGCGGAGGCGAAGCCGGCGCGCTCCCCCCATAAAACTCCTCTACAAATGTGCACGAATCAACCTGAACGTTTCCTAGAGTAAGTTTTCTTTACAGTTAGATGGCTAAAATTATGCCCTGGAAACGTTTAAAATGCAAGAGCTTATGGGAGCTTCGCCCACTGAGATCCCATCGGGGATTTCTACCCAAAGACCGCTCGCCTACTTGCCCCCCTCCCCCCCCCCTCCATATTTCTGGATCCGTCCCTGAGGACTAGAAGAGACTGGAAGACATGTAGATATACCACGAGATATGCGTTATTGTGAGTTTTTTGTGTGCGCAGAGAATGGACATTTGTTGGTTGAAGACGAATTTCACTTTTTTGGATCTGTTTCAAGTATTCTGATGCAAGAGAAATATTGACAGTAATCCTGGCATAATCAATCAAGTTAAGAGAAATTCTATCAAAATTATGTCAAGAAATAGTCAACGTGTTATTCATTGTAGGTCTAAATTGGTTCAATATATTTTCAAAGAATTGATCAGGTCTAGAATAACACTATAATATAATTTATCTTTTACGGTATAACACGGTATAATTGGCACCATGATGCCAGCAATGTTTGTATATGCTATTGTATGATGGGCTGGTAGCCTGAATTCCCTGAATAAAGAATCTATCGATATATCTTATAACAATAATAATTACAATAAATATTTTATGTTAACTCATCAATATTCTAATATATTATCTTATGTATGTGTGTGTGTATTTGTGTGTATGTGTATGTGTGTGTATTTGTGTGTATGTGTATGTGTGTGTGCATAAGGTCGCCCAAAAACTCCAAAATCGTTCCAGATAGAGGCTTGCAACCTGAGGAAGTGATTGGGGATTGTCAGTAAATGTGTACAATGGTTTGGGAATTTCGATGCAACAACTGGAAGAAGAGCTTTGAGGATGGGGAAACTTACATAATCGTACATAAAATGTGTAGTAATTTCAGGAGTTCTGATTGAACTTCTCCTACACCACTCAAGATATAAACTTGTAACCTTGGAATATGTTTGAAGGTCGTCTGCAGATGTGCACAACAATAATAAAATGTTGATTCACTCCTAACCCATCACCTAGGGAATATGGATATTTTAACCCATCACCTAGGGAATATGGATATTTTAACCCATTACCTAGTGAATATGGATATTTTAACCCATCACCTAGTGAATATGGATATTTTAACCCATCACCTAGTGAATATGGATATTTTAACCCATCACCTAGTGAATATGGATATTTTAACCCATCACCTAGTGAATATGGATATTTTAACCCATCACCTAGTGAATATGGATATTTTAACCCATCACCTAGGGAATATGGATATTTTAACCCATCACCTAGTGAATATGGATATTTTAACCCATTACCTAGTGAATATGGATATTTTAACCCATCACCTAGGGAATATGGATATTTTAACCCATCACCTATGGAATATGGATATTTTAACCCATCACCTAGGGAATATGGATATTTTAACCCATCATATATGGAATATGGATATTGTCCACTTTGTTATTACTTACAAACTATTGAGATCCCCACCCTGTAACTATATATGTACTTAATGGGTATGAAAACACTCTGTAACTATATATGTACTTACTGGGTATGAAAACACTCTGTAACTATATAGGTACTTACTGGGTATGAAAACACTGTGTAACTGTATAGGTACTTACTGGGAATGAAAACGCTGTGTAACTATATATGTACTTATTGGGTATGAAAACACTCTGTAACTATATATGTACTTACTGGGTATGAAAACACTGTGTAACTATATATGTACTTGCTGGGTATGAAAACACTGTGTAACTATATATGTACTTATTGGGTATGAAAACACTCTGTAACTATATATGTACTTACTGGGTATGAAAACACTGTGTAACTATATATGTACTTATTGGGTATAAAAACACAGTGTAACTATATATGTACTTACTGGGTATGAAAACACTCTGTAACTATATATGTACTTACTGGGTATGGAAACACTCTGTAACTATATATGTACTTACTGGGTATGAAAACACTGTGTAACTATATATGTACTTATTGGGTATGAAAACACTGTGTAACTATATATGTACTTATTGGGTATGAAAACACTCTGTAACTGTATATGTACTTACTGGGTATGAAAACACTGTGTAACTATATATGTACTTATTGGGTATGAAAACACTCTGTAACTATATATGTACTTATTGGGTATGAAAACACTCTGTAACTATATATGTACATACTGGGTATGAAAACAAGAAGTCCGATGTGCAACCGACATTTGCCCCTACGTCTATCCTTACTCCTCAAGGTGCGCAGATTGAGGAGGTGTGATAAAGCAAGGGAGTGTGGGTATATGTGTGTAACAAAGACTATCAAGTAATAAATTACTTTCACAAATTAAGGTAAATATGTGTCTTTAAGTTCGCTTGTCCGCTTAGAACGTTAATCTTCATCCAACTGAAATCATTCATTTTTAAGTTGAACTTCACATTTAAGCATATTAAAAAGTATTATTAAAATGTATATGACATATTAAAAGTATTATTAAAATGAATAAATCATATTAAAAGTACTATTAAAATGTATATGACATATTAAAAGTATTATTAAAATGTATATGACATATTAAAAGTATTATTAAAATGTATATGACATATTAAAAGTACTATTAAAATGTATATGACATATTAAAAGTATTATTAAAATGTATATGACATATTAAAAGTATTATTAAAATGTATATGACATATTAAAAATAAAATACTATTAAAATGTATATGACATTAAAAGTATTATTAAAATGTATAAATCATATTAAAAGGACTATTAAAATGTATATGACATATTAAAAGTATTATTAAAATGAATATGACATATTAAAAGTATTATTAAAATGTATATGAAATATTAAAAGTATTATTAAAATGAATATGACACATTAAAAGTATTATTAAAATGAATATGACATATTAAAAGTACCATTAAAATGTATTTGACATATTAAAAGTATTATTAAAATGTATATGACATGTTCAAAGTATTATTAAAATGTATATGACATATTAAAAGTACTATTAAAATTTATTTGACATATTAAAAGTATTATTAAAATGTATATGACATATTAAAATTATTATTAAAATGTATATGACATATCAAAAGTACTATTAAAATTTATATGGCATATTAAAAGTACTATTAAAATGTTTATGACATATTAAAAGTACTATTAAAATTTATATGACATATTAAAAGTACTATTAAAATGTATATGACATATTAAAAGTATTATTCAAATGAATATGACATATTAAAAGTACTATTAAAATGTATATGACATATTAAAAGTATTATTAAAATGTATTTGACATATTAAAAGTATTATTAAAATGTATATGACATATTAAAAGTATTATTAAAATGTATATGACATATTAAAAGTACTATTAAAATGTATATGACATATTAAAAGTATTATTACAATGTATATGACATATTAAAAGTACTATTAAAATGAATATGACATATTAAAAGTATTATTAAAATGTATTTGAAATATTAAAAGTATTATTAAAATTTATTTGACATATTAAAATTATTATTAAAATGAATATGACATATTAAAAGTACTATTACAATGTATATGACATATTAAAAGTATTATTAAAATGTATTTGACATATTAAAAGTATTATTAAAATTTATTTGACATATTAAAAGTATTATTAAAATGTATAAATCATATTAAAAGTACTATTAAAAAAATGTATATGACATATTAAAAGTATTATTAAAATGTATATGACACATTAAAAGTACTACTAAAATGTATATGACATATTAAAAGTACTATTAAAATGAATATGACATATTAAAAGTATTATTAAAATGAATATGACATATTAAAAGTATTACTAAAATGTATTTCACATATTAAAAGTATTATTAAAATTTATTTGACATATTAAAAGTATTATTAAAATGAACATGACATATTAAAGGTATTATTAAAACGTATATTACATATTAAAAGTACTATTAAAATGTATTTGACATATTAAAAGTACTATTAAAATTTATTTGACATATTAAAAGTATTATTAAAATGTATTTGACATATTAAAAGTATTATTAAAATCTATTTGACATATTAAAAGTATTATTAAAATTTATTTGACATATTTAAAGTATTATTAAAATGTATATGACATATTAAAAGTATTATTAAAATGAATATGACATATTAAAAGTATTATTAAAATGAATATGACATATTAAAAGTATTATTAAAATGTATATGACATATTAAAAGTATTATTAAAATGTATTTGACATATTAAAAGTATTATTAAAATGTATTTGACATATTAAAAGTATTATTAAAATGTATTTGACATATTAAAAGTATTATTAAAAAGAATATGACATATTAAAAGTATTATTAAAATGTATATTGTTACGACTCTATGGTCTAAGAAAAATGTAACAGAAAGAAAGTGAAACCAACAAATCAAGTAAAAATCAACAAGCAATTTATTACTAGATAATTAAAATGAAAAATCAAAAAGTCACTTACAGTAATGTGTTTTGAAATCCTAATAATCCAATAAGAATGATTGTTCTAATCACAAGTCCTAAATATAGAATGTGTCCTTGAATGCTAGTATGTGCCAATGGTCTCCAAAGTCCTGATGTACTAGAAATCTTGATGTGCTGAAGTCAAAATGAAGTATTCCAAAATCTCTGAATAAGTTCACATAAATTCCAAAATTGTCAATTAAAAATCCAAAATCCAAAAGTTTATGAGCACTGTTATAATCCAATGAATATTTAAAATAATTCCTCTCTTAGAATCTGGAATGAATTTTCACAACTGTAATAGCTCTTTACAAGACTGATGGTAATGTCAAAACTGAACAAATGTCCACTAAACATGATATATATAAAGATTGGTCACATGACAGAATGTTCTAGAATGTGAGTCATCTTAATGGAATTTTACTTGTAAACAAAAATCCAACCTTGACCTTCAAATTGAGAAAACATATTGATCAAAACAACCTAATTCAAGGACACTAGTTAAACATGTTTTTCCTGATAAACATTAAGATCCAAGCAAACATCAAAGTGAAGAAACATTTACAATTTCCCAAAATACATACAACACCATATAAACATCATACATAACACCTCCCCTCATAAAGAAAAAGAAAGATTTATATAATAAAGCTTTCTTTTGAATATACATCTAATACTATAATAACCAAAATTACATAAGAACATGTTTTATGATACTGGACTTAATTACATCAAGCAATATTGCATTTCTAGGCACGTGAGAGTGCATCTGCAATCACATTGTCTTTTCCCCTGATGTGTCTAATGTCAAAGTTATATTCTTGCAATATCAAACTCCATCTCAACAATCTCCGATTTTTATCTTTCATTTTGTTGATGAAAGTAAGGGGATTGTGATCACTGTACACAATAATTGGAGAAAGAGCTGAGGTAACATACACTTCAAAATGCTGTAAAGCCAATATCAAAGCCAAACATTCCTTCTCAATTGTGGAATAATTTTTCTGGTGCTTGTTTAGTTTTTTAGAAAAATAACACACAGGGTGATCCACACCACTTTTGTCTTCCTGAATCAATACTTCACCAACCCCTACATCACTTGCATCAACAGATAATTTAAATGATTGGCTAAAATTTGGTGCAGAAAGAACTGGTGCATTCTTAAGCATGGCCTTTAACTTGTCAAAAGATTCCTGACACTTGTCAGACCAACAAAATTTGGTTTTCTTACTCAATAAACTTGTCAAAGGTTCAGCAATTTTGGAAACATTGGAACAAAATTTCCGATAATATCCAGCCATACCTAGAAATCGCATCAGTTGCTTTTTACAAATTGGAACTTGAAATTCAGAGATAGCTTTGACCTTAGCTTCTATAGGTTTAACTTGACCTTGTCCCACAATATGTCCTAAAAATGTGACACAAGCATGGCAAAACTCACTTTTGCTCAAATTAATTGTCAGATTCGCATCACTGAGTCGATCGAAGAATTTTCGAATGGTTTCCAAATGATCTTCCCAGGTGTTGTTGTAGATAATGACGTCATCGATATAAGCGTCACAATTATCAAGACCAAATGTTATCATGTTCATCAGACGTTGAAACGTTGCAGGCGAATTTTTCATTCCAAACGGCATGACTTTATATTGATAAAGTCCATCTGGAGTTACAAATGTTGAAATTTCTTTTGCCCTTTCCGTCAGTGGAATTTGCCAGAATCCTTTTAAAAGGTCAAACTTGGTGACATATTCCGCATTTCCAATTTTATCAATGCAATCGTCCATTCTTGGGATTGGAAATGAATCAGTTTTGGTGACACTGTTGACTTTTCTATAGTCAGTACACATACGGAATGTATTATCTGGCTTGGGAACAAGAATACATGGTGAACTCCAGTTACTTTTACTTGGTTCTATGAAATCATTCTCCAGTAAATACTGAATTTATTTCTTCAGATAGTTCTGTTTGAGAGGATTCATCCTATAAGGATGCTGTTTCACAGACGCAGAATCTACAATGTCAACGTCATGATAAATTTTACTTGTTCGTGTTGGAACATCAGGAAACAAGTGCTCATAGTCATGTAATAGCTGTTTTAGTTCATTTCGTTCCTGTTGTTGTAGATGTGAAAGTTTCTGGTCTAGGTTGTTCAATATTTCTGAATTCCGAAGATTGGTTATACCAGAGTCACTATAGTCTGATTGTATTCCATCGTTGATATCTTCACTGTGTGGGACAGGTACAACTAAATTAACTGAATAATTAGCTGAGCTATCTCTGTCAAAATATTCCTTTAACATATGTATATGACAAAGTTGTTTCTGTTTCCGTCTCCCAGGAGTGTTAATGATATAATTTAAGTCATTTACTTTCTTTGCAACGGTATAAGGACCATAAAATTTAGCCTGAAGAGGATTCTGAGGTATGGGAAAGAGAGCCAGAACTTTGTCACCAGGTTTAAAACTCCTTTCCTGTGAATTTCTGTCATACCTTAATTTCATTTTTGACTGGGTAGTGTGAAGATTAGTTCTTGCTACTTCACAGGCCTTTGACAACTTGTATTTGAAATCAGAAACATAATCAAGAAGATTAATCTTTGAGTCTTCATTTGAAAGAAGTTTCTCTTTCAATAATTTCAATGGTCCACGGACAGTATGACCAAAAACTAGTTCAAAGGGACTAAAACCCAACGACTCTTGAACTAATTCCCTAACAGCAAACAACAACAAATGAACACCCTCATCCCAATCCTTTTCTGTATCAAAGCAATATGATCGAATCATATTCTTCAAAGTTTGATGAAATCTTTCCAAAGCACCTTGACTTTCAGGGTGATAGGCAGAAGATTTAAACTGTTGGATGCCTAACTCATGCATAACTTGTTGGAAAATTCCAGACATAAAATTGGACCCTTGATCTGACTGGACAGATTTGGGAAGGCCAACAAGTGTAAAAAACTTCACCAAAGCTTTCACAATAGTTTTAGTTTTTATATTTCTCAGAGGAATTGCCTCTGGAAATCTTGTAGATGCACACATGATGGTCAACAAGTATTGGTTGCCTGACTTGGTTTTAGGTAAAGGACCAACACAGTCTACCATTATTCTACTAAATGGTTCATCAAATGCAGGAATAGGTTGCAGATGAGCCTTAGGTATCTTCTGATTGGGTTTTCCTACCATTTGACAAGTGTGACAAGATCTGCAGTATTTAGAAACATCACTTTTGAGTTTCGGCCAATAAAAATGATTCAAGATCTTGTGATAAGTCTTACGGACTCCTAAATGACCAGCCAAAGGAGTTTCATGGGCTAAATTAAGAATTTCCTGTCGATATGACTTAGGAACAACAATTTGATAGCTCACTGACCACTCGTCACCAGCAGGTACATCAGGTGGTCTCCATTTCCTCATAAGGACCCCATATTTCACAAAGTAACACACTGGAACTTGTGTGGCTTCAGTTTCACTAATAGCCCTCTGAAACAAACAAGATATCTCGGGATCTTGCTCCTGTTCAACGACAAGGGATTGTCGTTTGTCATCCTGATTAGAACAAAGAGAATGAGTTGCCAAAAGAGGATCACTGTGATCAATACCATTTGATTGATCAATACCTGAGGAAAAAGTGACCTCATCAAAAGACTGACCAATACATGTGTCAGCTAAAGGAATAATATCCTGATCAACATCACTCTCAAGAGCTCTTTTTGCCATAGCTCTAGTAACTGCACAAGCAGGGTACAAATCAGGGATTTCAGTTTCGACAGGATCAACTTTCTGATCCAAACAAGGCTTGTCAGTTACAAGTGGATTAACCACAACCTTATCTCCAGCTAGGTCATTGCCTAGTAATAAATGAACACCCTCTATGGGTAAAGAAGTCACTGCCCCAACAGTCACAGGTCCAGAAACTAAGTCTGATGCCAAATTTACACAATGGAGAGGAACATTTACAAAGCCGCACTCTACTCCCTGAACAAGAACACTTTCACTTGAAGAAGACTCCTCAGACAAAGGCAAAGTACCTGATAATAAAAGACTCTGAGAAGCTCCAGTGTCCCTTAATATTTTAATTGGGATAGGCTTGGCAGAATCACCAATAAGTGATATAGAACCTTCTGACATGAATGGTTCATAAGCCTCCAAAATAGAATCAGACTGGGGTTTGTTTGACCCAACAAATGTATTGCTTTCAATACAAGACCGTGACTTTGACCTCGTAGAAATAAGAGCATTTGGAAAAGCTCTGTCTTTTCTCTGTTGCTTATTTTTCAACTTGAAGCAATCAGAAATAACTTGCCCTTTCTTTTTACAATAAGTGCACGTAGGAAGAGATAAGGATTTCTGATCAGTCTTATCAGATGTTTGATTCCTAACAGTTGTGCTGTTGTGAAATTTGGAATTACTCGAATGAGATTGAAATGGTTTTTTACCAGAAAACTGCTGAGAGGACGATTTATTACCAAATGAAATTTTGTGAGTCAAGGAATAATCATCAGCCATACGAGCAGCATTTTCCAAAGTTTCCACATTCTGCTCGTCAAGATAGGTTTTAACATCACTATGGATGCACCTTTTGAACTCTTCAATTAACTTTCTCATGCACTCTATCCCCTCCTGGATAGGTTTTGAAATGAAATTCTGAACATTAGATGCCATTGTAAATGCTTGTTGGTTTCACACACAAAAATTTCTCTATTTAAAAAATCTTTGCCAAAGACAAAAACAAAAAAAAAATTCCAAGACAAAATCAATATGAATTTCAAAGATAACTTTAATATCTCTAATATGCTTTAAAGAAATTCAGATCCCAGAAGACGAGCTCCCAATTTCTGTTACGACTCTATGGTCTAAGAAAAATGTAACAGAAAGAAAGTGAAACCAACAAATCAAGTAAAAATCAACAAGCAATTTATTACTAGATAATTAAAATGAAAAATCAAAAAGTCACTTACAGTAATGTGTTTTGAAATCCTAATAATCCAATAAGAATGATTGTTCTAATCACAAGTCCTAAATATAGAATGTGTCCTTGAATGTTATTATGTGCCAATGGTCTCCAAAGTCCTGATGTACTAGAAATCTTGATGTGCTGAAGTCAAAATGAAGTATTCCAAAATCTCTGAATAAGTTCACATAAATTCCAAAATTGTCAATTAAAAATCCAAAATCCAAAAGTTTATGAGCACTGTTATAATCCAATGAATATTTAAAATAATTCCTCTCTTAGAATTTGGAATGAATTTTCACAACTGTAATAGCTCTTTACAAGACTGATGGTAATGTCAAAACTGAACAAATGTCCACTAAACATGATATATATAAAGATTGGTCACATGACAGAATGTTCTAGAATGTGAGTCATCTTAATGGAATTTTACTTGTAAACAAAAATCCAACCTTGACCTTCAAATTGAGAAAACATATTGATCAAAACAACCTAATTCAAGGACACTAGTTAAACATGTTTTTCCTGATAAACATTAAGATCCAAGCAAACATCAAAGTGAAGAAACATTTACAATTTCCCAAAATACCTACAACACCATATAAACATCATACATAACAATATGACATATTAAAAGTATTATTAAAATGTATATGACATATTAAAAGTATTATTAAAATGAATATGACATATTAAAAGTATTATTAAAATGAATATGGCATATTAAAAGTATTATTAAAATGTATATGACATATTAAAAGTATTATTAAAATGTATATAACATATTAAAAGTATTAATAAAATGTATATGACATATTAAAAGTATTAATAAAATGTATATGACATAATAAAAGTATTAATAAAATGTATATGACATATTAAAAGTATTAATAAAATGTATATTACATATTAAAAGTATTAATAAAATGTATATGACATATTAAAAGTATTAATAAAATGTATATGACATATTAAAAGTATTAATAAAATGTATATGACATATTAAAAGTATTAATAAAATGTATATGACATATTAAAAGTATTATTAAAATGTATATGACATATTAAAACTATTAATAAAATGTATATTACATATCAATATTAAGGTATCTTAAAAATAACCCTTATTTTATTCTGCGTAGAAAGACGATACCAACAGGAACGGATTTACTGGATGATGTTTTCCGGTTAACGTAGTCACGTTGAAGAAACGACATGCTCGAGTGCATACCTCGAGTTTCATTTGCAAAAATTCACGATATATCTTGTGCCCTATTTTTCTCATCAAAGCTTTTGAATGGGTAATTTTCCAGATATAAAATTACGGACCCTTTTAATTGAAACTTCGTCTACGTTTATCTTATATGCTATCAAAAAGCTATTGTAATTCAAATTTTCCCGCAATAATCTGGTATGTACAAGATCCTTGGTGACAATGTTTACCTTCTGTTCATAATTCAATTTCTTCTATAATGAAACTATAACAAAATCTTACATCCCAAGGTCTGTCTTCATACCTGTATAAGGTGCATTACAATCGGGAGGCGTGTCTATCGGGTTTGGGTGGAACCTTAATAAGCACGTGGATATAGCTCAGGTATAAACAGTATGACAGGTGTATTTATATTTGTGAGCACCGGTAAACATTAGACTTCATGAGGAATGGTGATGAACGCTTACACGTGAAATATCTTGGCGAAAAAAGGCAACTAAAATTGGAACAAGTCTTAATATGAGGAAGAAACATTATTCGAAGTCATGAAAAATCTGATTCGACTTATGTCGCAGAGCAATACAACACTTCGGGGATTGTACATGTTACAATAGAAAGGACGATTAAAATTGATTTTGATTGTGATATATATTCAAATAATTCAACTCGCTTAACAGTAATCATCGGTGTTTGCAAATTACAATAAGGAAAAGTATTCATTTGAAGTTACCTTTCGAAGCTGACAGAATGTTGGGTTATGAAGTGGACGATACCAGTCTAAGCTCATCACCGCTGGGACGGTTGCACCTCTCAGAGGGGTCTGATGTGTTCAAGGCAGTGATGAGAGAATTAAACGTGGATTCGAGAATTATGTCGGAGAATAAATATGGTCCACCGACGAGAAAAGAAGCATCATCAGGGAAGAACAATAATGATAATGTATCGAATCAATATTCGGCAAGCGAAAGAATAAACATTAGACAAATCTATGAGAATAGACGTCATCGTGTTCGTTGGGTGGATGAAGACCCGGAAAAGCCTCTCGTCTTGGAATGTAGCGAGGATTCTACGGAAAGATCAGACTCTCTTAGTAAATCAGAAGGACCAAAACCCATTCTGAAATACCGAGCTACGTGCATTGTTATGGTTTCGAATAGATAGCTATTACCGTTGTGAAATTACTTGCACTGTAAGGTCAGAACTTCGTGCAATAGCCGTGCATCTTATTTCACTGTGAGGCAATGATCAGATGTGTTGAAAGAAGGATAAATCAATCAAAGGTTAAATTTGTTGCTCCTAAAATATCAGCAACACGTTCTTTTATTATCTGATGTGTAGCAGTGACTTTCCAGCGTGATAGGCATGATCCAATCAGCCAGAACACATATCATAGCAGTGACTTTCTAGCGTGATAGGCATGAGCAAATCAGCCAGAACACATATCAAACAAAGGAAGTGTATTTTTACGAAGGTCAAGACATTCAATTTTCGTTCTACACATGTTGCGCTTGAAAGCAGAAAATGGTGCTAATCCAAATCCTTTTGAACTGTTTGTTTTATTTTAACTTTGATACCTGGGGTGAATGTATGATTTTTAATGCATATGCAGGAGTAATAAGGATCATACTGAAGAGATATCAAATTTATTATTTTAGGTTGACTACCGGAGATTATTCAATTCGATCCATGTAACGTATTCGTTCTTACACAGAATTACAAGTTATTATCGGATTATATGGCGAGTTTTAATTTTAATCCAGCGTAATTGTTGTCATAAATTAGGAAGAAGGACAAATATATTCATGTACAATTTAGTCATTAATTATTTGCATAATTTATTCGTTAATTTTTCTTTTGCATTGCCATCAGTAGTTTTGTATAATTTTGAACAAATGCTGTAGTAATGAATGTGATTAAAGTGGAAGCATTTACAAACTGAAGGATGTTTTATGATAATAAATTGGCCATTTCATATATGTTACTTATTTGATCTATGATGTTGTTCTTGACAATTTATGAATGCTTTTCTGTCTCCATTCTTAAAGGGTAAAACTATTTCCGTCTGTACAAGAAAAACACAAAACTCTCTCCTTCTCTCTCTCTCTCTCTCTTACAGTATACTCTGTTTCAGAGAAAAATATACAATATTAGTGTTCTCTCTCTCTCTCTCTCTCTCTCTCTCTCTCTCTCTCTCTCTCTCTCTCTCTCTCTCTCTCAGGATTCAGAAACACTCAACCTAACCTTCAAATATAAATACGCAAATTCAAATAACAGGCTTCCATATTCATTTTTAGATCTGTAAAATGAAATCTGTCTGCTTGTTTGTCTCTGTCTTTCTCTACTCCCACCCCACCTCTCTCTTGCGGGATAGACGGTATCCCGTATCGGCAGCTTCATTTGAAAGCTATGCTCACTGGTATTACTATCAAGAAAACCCATTTTGTGGATTCTGGCCTGTGACATGAGTCCGACAACAATTGCTTTAGGACGATTTAGAAGCTGTATTCATGAATAGATTTTGAGGAAAGATATCGCACAGTTTATTCACCTTCGGTTTTCAACATGCAGTGGCTTCGTAATTGCTAGATTCATGAGTTTGACAGACCTCCTAAGTATAATTGATAGTATATTATTACTCATGTATTCAACATGCAAAGGCTTTGAAGCCGCTTGCATCATGAGTTTGACAGACCTCCAAAGTATAATTGACAGTATATTACTACTCATGTATTCCACATGCAAAGGCTTTGAAGCCGCTTGCATCATGAGTTTGACAGACCTCCTAAGCATAATTGACAGTATATTAATACTCATGTATTCAACATGCAAAGGCTTTGAAGCCGCTTGCGTCATGGGTTTGACAGACCTCCCAAACATAATAAACAGTATAATATTACTCGTGTATTTTACCTTTGCTTCCAAAGCTGGTTTATATGAGATCAAAGACTGAAGCTAAATTTATTCATAAACAATACTAGCAAAAATGTAGATGATCATGCGTTACATTTATTTTCCTCCATTTAAATACAAAAGACAAGGCAACAGATGACTAATTCCAGCATCATTCAAGCAATTTTTATTTTATTATCGTGAAATAATCAAATCTGCAGCATGAATCTCAAACTAAAGTCTCTAAAATTCAATAAACGGCCATGTGTGGATATACGAGATTCAAACGTGGTTTTACTATAGCTGCTTTCACAAAACTATAGCACAATTATGTCTAAACTTCGTGTCTACAAATATACTTTCCTTTTTTGTCACAATTATGTCTAAACTTCGTGTCTACAAATATACTTTCCTTTTTTGTCACAATTATGTCTAAACTTCGTGTCTACAAATATACTTTCCTTTTTTGTCACAATTATGTCTAAACTTCGTGTCTACAAATATACTTTCCTTTTTTGTCACAACTGTGTCTAAACTTCGTGTCTACAAATATACTTTCCTTTTTTGTCACAATTACTCATATATTATACGCATTTAAATGACGTGCTAGAATTTTTCATGTTATTATATTTATATTAGAAAAATTAATTTTTTTCTTCTCTCAAATAGTTTATTGCTTGATTTTGTTGTTTTGTATTAGTTGTCCCTAGATGAGATTTAAAGTTGCGTCTTCGTGTATTTTGTGTATTCGTGTATTTTGTGTATTTTTTTATGTCTGATACAGTTAAATGCCAAAGTGTGTATTAGCTTTAGTTGTATGGTTGTCAAGGTCTTTGTATATGTTACACAAATATATCATTAGCTAAATTTGATGAATCAAACAAAAGTCTATACCTGGAAAGTATATGAATACTATTTTGTTCCAAAGACAGAAATTTTCAGATTTTGCACTTTTCGGGATATGCGTTTACTCTAAATTAAGTCCGAAGAAAAACGTTTGGATCAAGAGGTCAGAAAAACTAGCGCTTTGTTAGTGCAGTTGATTGATGTTTACATCTGACATGGAGTTAAAGGATTTTACATCGGTTTTAACTCCAATGCGCTTTTATTTACATCGTTGAAAGCCGCAACAAAGGTCTTTGTATGGAAGATTCCAAAGCCGTGGGGATCGACAATTTAAATGATTCATTTACACTTGACTAATATTTAAAGATAGAAGCCCTCTCACGTTACTCAATCAATTGTCGCACTGTCTCTAAAGCTGGTTGTCAGACGATACAAACAGATTACTTCAAAGTTAGGAGCATAGATTTAATTGTGTTATGCACACTGTTTGGAAAGAGAAGAGTGTTTACAACAACTGGAAATAAATCTCCGTGTCTGTCGATCTGGTGGTATATAAGGGACTCTCTATATTCGGGATTTAACTCGGATAAATAGAGATAGATTGGATTTAGCGTAAGGCACAAAACATGTTTGTTAATGCCCTTTATTTTTCGTGACAAGAAATTATGTGATAATCTGAATGTTGGAAACACGAAATGGATTTTATCTAATAGGACTTTATGTTATGTATGCAAATATGTTCAAATATTAAGATCATTTCGCTGCCTAAGGTGACATTAAGAGAAATAGATTATTCACAAAATGCGCACAGAGAATATAAATTTCATTATTAGAACAAGAATAGATATGGTAAAAATTTGTCATATCTAAATACTCGAGGCGGGGATGGGGTGGGCGGTATGCATTTTGCTGGGTATATTACTACAGGAAGCAATTATCGGAGAGTTTCCATTAGACAATGAATACATATGAACTACGTACATTTGGATTCAAGACTATTTCCTTGCAAGCAGATTTTAGCGTAATAAAACAGGAAACATTACAACCATAATAATTACCATATAAGGAACATTATAAATATCTTATAAGAAAAATTCTCTACAAACATCACAGAAAACAAAAACACCCTTAAAAGTAGCACCCACTCCAAACAAATAGTAGTGCACGTAAGAAGAAATCAAAAATTCGTTTCTAAACAAGAAAGGATATGGCAGTAAAACGGGGAATGAATACTATATCGAAGACTATTTCTAATATAACAAAATTACCCTGAACGGCACATTATTCCCCCTCTCCATGTTTAATAGTCCTCTGTGCAGGCACTAGTAGGGGGGCATGGTTGACTCAAGAGATTGTTGACCAACGGGTCTCAGTGATCTGAACCTTTGGCCAATATGCTGTCTAGAACTAAAGTCCCTATGCAAAATTCATTATTTTCTTATTAGACTTACCACGACGGTGATATAAGACATCTAGACCTCATAATCTATAGGTTTCTGTATTATTCTAAGTGCAAGCAATCCACAAAGTTTGGTCAAAGAACTTTAGCTAAAACAAAAGTTATTCTGCATACAATATTTTCTTTGAACCACAATGACCTTTGATATTTTGACCCCCAAAACAATATTCCTCTTCTATACCTTAAGTGCAAGCCCCCCCCCCCCCCCACACACACACACGTTTGACAAGGTTTCTGAGGCAGAGTTAATGATATTGTGCAGAGACAAGTTTCCTTTATGTAACAGTGACCTTGAACTTTGATCGTTTGATCTCCAAATCGACCTTTTTTTCTTTTTTTTTTTCTTACAGCAAATGAAAGCTATCCACAAAGTTTGTCCTGGTATGTAATGTAGAACTAATGTTATTGTGCGGAAACCATTGATTTGTCTTTCAGTCACAGTCACATTGACAGTGACCGTGACCTTTGTTCATTTGATCCAAAACTCGATAGGGTTCTTCCTTACTCCAAGTGTAAGCGATCCACAAAGACTTGTAACTGTAGATAATGGAGAATTTGAGTTATGTACGGAAATGAAATTGGTAACAGTCGGACGGACAACATCATTCCATAATTTGTCACAAGTAGACACAAGTAAACTAAATGAGCCATTACTGAGTTAAATGAATATCTTCTCATTATTGATCCCAGATTTTATAATAGGAATTAGAAACAGATTTGAAATAAACATAAATGTCATCGTTGATTTCTTTAATATAACATCGATAGACCAGTAAAGCGTAACTATCACATTACATCACTGCTCTAATGCGCAACGACCACATTACATCACTGCCCTAATGCGCAACGACCACATTACATCACTGCCCTAATGCACAACGACCACATTGCATCACTGCCCTAATGCGCAACTACCACATTGCATCACTGCCCTAATGAGCAACGACGACATTACATCACTGCCCTAATGCGCAACTATCACATTACAACACCACCATAACGAGCAACGACCACATTACATCACTGCCCTAATGCGCAACTATCACATTACATCACTGCCCTAATGCGCAACTACCACATTACAGCACTGCCCTAATGCGCAACTATCACATTACATCACTACCCTAATGCGCAACTACCACATTACAGCACTGCCCTAATACGCAACTACCACATTACAGCACTGCCCTAATGCGCGCATTTACAACTTTAGAGTAATGACAACCACATGTATCATCCATCTTGTCTCAGATTAACTTATGATCAATAAAATCAGACGAAATAAACAATTATTTCATCTGCCCATGATTTAAGACTTATTTCACGAAATTATCATTGGATTAGATACAACCTCATTCAAATAATGTTCACAGCAGTTGACACTAATATAAAATTCTGCTTATTGTTAGAAAATCGAGCAATTTTCTTTCTCGCAGAGACACCAATTACATCTTTTTTGTTTTAGAAAATAATAATATATGCTTGAATAGATCAGTTGCTCAAATTAATTATAGTAAAATACGATTAAATCTTTATATTTTTATGATTGCTATGTTCAGATACCTGTATAACACACTTATGTTTAATGATTGCTGTGTTCAGATACCTGTATAACACACTTATATTTTATGATTGCTATGTTCAGATACCTGTATAACACACTTATGTTTTATGATTGCTATGTTCAGATACCTGTATAACACACTTATGTTTTATGATTGCTATGTTCAGATACCTGTATAACACACTTATATTTTATGACTGCTATGTTCAGATACCTGTATAACAAACTTATGTTTTATGATTGCTATGTTCAGATACCTGTATAATACACTTATGTTTTATGATTGCTGTGTTCAGATACCTGTATAACACACTTATATTTTATGATTGCTATGTTCAGATACCTGTATAACACACTTATATTTTTATGATTGCTGTGTTCAGATACCTGTATAACACACTTATGTTTAATGATTGCTATGTTCAGATACCTGTATAACACACTTATATTTTATGATTGCTGTGTTCAGATACCTGTATAACACACTTATGTTTTATGATTGCTATGTTCAGATACCTGTATAACACACTTATGTTTTATGATTGCTATGTTCAGATACCTGTATAACACACTTAAGTTTTATGATTGCTATGTTCAGATACCTGTATAACACACTTATATTTTATGATTGCTATGTTCAGATACCTGTATAACACACTTATGTTTTATGATTGCTATGTTCAGATACCTGTATAACACACTTATGTTTTATGATTGCTGTGTTCAGATACCTGTATGACACACTTATGTTTAATGATTCCTATGTTCAGATACCTGTATAACACACTTATGTTTTATGATTGCTATGTTCAGATACCTGTATAACACACTTATATTTTTATGATTGCTGTGTTCAGATACCTGTATAACACACTTATATTTTTATGATTGCTATGTTCAGATACCTGTATAACACACTTATATTTTTATGATTGCTGTGTTCAGATACCTGTATAACACACTTATGTTTAATGATTGCTATGTTCAGATACCTGTATAACACACTTATATTTTTATGATTGCTATGTTCAGATACCTGTATAACACACTTACGTTTAATGATTGCTATGTTCAGATACCTGTATAACACACTTATGTTTTATGATTGCTATGTTCAGATACCTGTATAACACACTTATATTTTATGATTGCTATGTTCAGATACCTGTATAACACACTTATGTTTTATGATTGCTATGTTCAGATACATGTATAACACACTTATGTTTTTATGATTGCTATGTTCAGATACCTGTATAACACACTTATATTTTCATGATTGCTGTGTTTAGATACCTGTATAACACACTTATGTTTTATGATTGCTATGTTCAGATACCTGTATAACACACTTATATTTTTATGATTGCTGTGTTCTGATACCTGTATAACACACTTATGTTTAATGATTGCTATGTTCAGATATCTGTATAACACACTTATATTTTATGATTGCTGTGTTCAGATACCTGTATAACACACTTATATTTTATGATTGCTATATTCAGATACCTGTATAACACACTTATGTTTTATGATTGCTATGTTCAGATACCTGTATAACACACTTAAGTTTTATGATTGCTATGTTCAGATACCTGTATAACACACTTATATTTTATGATTGCTATGTTCAGATACCTGTATAACACACTTATGTTTTATGATTGCTATGTTCAGATACCTGTATAACACACTTATGTTTTATGATTGCTGTGTTCAGATACCTGTATAACACACTTATGTTTAATGATTGCTATGTTCAGATACCTGTATAACACACTTATGTTTTATGATTGCTATGTTCAGATACCTGTATAACACACTTATATTTTTATGATTGCTGTGTTCAGATACCTGTATAACACACTTATATTTTTATGATTGCTATGTTCAGATACCTGTATAACACACTTATATTTTTATGATTGCTGTGTTCAGATACCTGTATAACACACTTATGTTTAATGATTGCTATGTTCAGATACCTGTATAACACACTTATATTTTTATGATTGCTATGTTCAGATACATGTATAACACACTTACGTTTAATGATTGCTATGTTCAGATACCTGTATAACACACTTATGTTTTATGATTGCTATGTTCAGATACCTGTATAACACACTTATATTTTATGATTGCTATGTTCAGATACCTGTATAACACACTTATGTTTTATGATTGCTATGTTCAGATACCTGTATAACACACTTATGTTTTTATGATTGCTATGTTCAGATACCTGTATAACACACTTATGTTTTATGATTGCTATGTTCAGATACCTGTATAACACACTTAAGTTTTATGATTGCTATGTTCAGATACCTGTATAACACACTTAAATTTTATGATTGCTATGTTCAGATACCTGTATAACACACTTATGTTTAATGATTGCTATGTTCAGATACCTGTATAACACACTTATGTTTTTATGATTGCTATGTTCAGATACCTGTATAACACACTTATGTTTAATGATTGCTGTGTTCAGATACCTGTATAACACACTTATATTTTTATGATTGCTATGTTCAGATACCTGTATAACACACTTATATTTTATGATTGCTATGTTCAGATACCTGTATAACACACTTATGTTTTATGATTGCTATGTTCAGATACCTGTATAACACACTTATGTTTTATGATTGCTATGTTCAGATACATATATAACACACTTATGTTTTATGATTGCTATGTTCAGATACCTGTATAACACACTTATATTTTATGATTGCTATGTTCAGATACCTGTATAAGACACTTATGTTTTATGATTGCTATGTTCAGATACCTGTATAACACACTTATGTTTAATGATTGCTGTGTTCAGATACCTGTATAACACACTTATATTTTTATGATTGCTATGTTCAGATACCTGTATAACACACTTATGTTTTATGATTGCTATGTTCAGATACCTGTATAACACACTTATGTTTTATGATTGCTATGTTCAGATACCTGTATAACACACTTATGTTTAATGATTGCTGTGTTCAGATACCTGTATAACACACTTATATTTTATGATTGCTATGTTCAGATACCTGTATAACACACTTATATTTTATGATTGCTATGTTCAGATACCTGTATAACACACTTATATTTTTATGATTGCTATGTTCAGATACCTGTAAAACACACTTATGTTTTATGATTGCTATGTTCAGATACCTGTATAACACACTTATGTTTAATGATTGCTATGATCAGATGCCTGTATAACACACTTATGTTTAATGATTGCTATGTTCAGATACCTGTATAACACACTTATGTTTTATGATTGCTATGTTCAGATACCTGTATAACACACTTATGTTTTATGATTGCTATGTTCAGATACCTGTATAACACACTTATATTTTATGATTGCTATGTTCAGATACCTGTATAACACACTTAAATTTTATGATTGCTATGTTCAGATACCTATATAACACACTTATGTTTTATGATTGCTATGTTCAGATACCTGTATAACACACTTATGTTTAATGATTGCTATGTTCAGATACCAGTATAACACACATATGTTTAATGATTGCTATGTTCAGATACCTGTATAACACACTTATATTTTATGATTGCTATGTTCAGATACCTGTATAACACACTTATGTTTTATGATTGCTATGTTCAGATACCTGTATAACACACTTATATTTTATCATTGCTATGTTCAGATACCTGTATAACACACTTATGTTTTATGATTGTTATGTTCAGATACCTGTATAACACACTTATGTTTAATGATTGCTATGTTCAGATACCTGTATAACACACTTATGTTTAATGATTGCTATGTTCAGATACCTGTATAACACACTTATGTTTTATGATTGCTATGTTCAGATACCTGTATAACACACTTATGTTTTATGATTGCTATGTTCAGATACCTGTATAACACACTTATGTTTTATGATTGCTATGTTCAGATACCTGTATAACACACTTATGTTAAATGATTGCTGTGTTCAGATACCTGTATAACACACTTATGTTTAATGATTGCTGTGTTCAGATACCTGTATAACACACTTATATTTTTATGATTGCTGTGTTCAGATACCTGTATAACACACTTATGTTTAATGATTGCTATGTTCAGATACCTGTATAACACACTTATATTTTTATGATTGCTATGTTCAGATACCTGTATAACACACTTACGTTTAATGATTGCTATGTTCAGATACCTGTATAACACACTTATGTTTTATGATTGCTATGTTCAGATACCTGTATAACACACTTATATTTTATGATTGCTATGTTCAGATACCTGTATAACACACTTATGTTTTATGATTGCTATGTTCAGATACCTGTATAACACACTTATGTTTTTATGATTGCTATGTTCAGATACCTGTATAACACACTTATGTTTTATGATTGCTATGTTCAGATACCTGTATAACACACTTAAGTTTTATGATTGCTATGTTCAGATACCTGTATAACACACTTATGTTTTATGATTGCTATGTTCAGATACCTGTATAACACACTTATGTTTAATGATTGCTATGTTCAGATACCTGTATAACACACTTATGTTTTTATGATTGCTATGTTCAGATACCTGTATAACACACTTATGTTTAATGATTGCTGTGTTCAGATACCTGTATAACACACTTATATTTTTATGATTGCTATGTTCAGATACCTGTATAACACGCTTATATTTTATGATTGCTATGTTCAGATACCTGTATAACACACTTATGTTTTATGATTGCTATGTTCAGATACCTGTATAACACACTTATGTTTTATGATTGCTATGTTCAGATACATATATAACACACTTATGTTTTATGATTGCTATGTTCAGATACCTGTATAACACACTTTTATTTTATGATTGCTATGTTCAGATACCTGTATAAGACACTTATGTTTTATGATTGCTATGTTCAGATACCTGTATAACACACTTATGTTTAATGATTGCTATTTTCAGATACCTGTATAACACACTTATATTTTATGATTGCTATGTTCAGATACCTGTATAACACACTTATGTTTTATGATTGCTATGTTCAGATACCTGTATAACACACTTATGTTTTATGATTGCTATGTTCAGATACCTGTATAACACACTTATGTTTTATGATTGCTATGTTCAGATACCTGTATAACACACTTATGTTTTATGATTGCTATGTTCAGATACCTGTATAACACACTTATGTTTTATGATTGCTATGTTCAGATACCTGTATAACACACTTATGTTTTATGATTGCTATGTTCAGATACCTGTATAAGACACTTATGTTTTATGATTGCTATGTTCAGATACCTGTATAACACTCTTATGTTTTATGATTGCTGTGTTCAGATACCTGTATAAACACACTTATATTTTTATGATTGCTATGTTCAGATACCTGTATAACACACTTATGTTTTATGATTGCTATGTTCAGATACCTGTATAACACACTTATGTTTTATGATTGCTATGTTCAGATACCTGTATAACACACTTATGTTTAATGATTGCTGTGTTCAGATACCTGTATGACACACTTATATTTTATGATTGCTATGTTCAGATACCTGTATAACACACTTATATTTTATGATTGCTATGTTCAGATACCTGTATAACACACTTATATTTTTATGATTGCTATGTTCAGATACCTGTTAAACACACTTATGTTTTATGATTGCTATGTTCAGATACCTGTATAACACACTTATGTTTAATGATTGCTATGTTCAGATGCCTGTATAACACACTTATGTTTAATGATTGCTATGTTCAGATACCTGTATAACACACTTATGTTTTATGATTGCTATGTTCAGATACCTGTATAACACACTTATGTTTTATGATTGCTATGTTCAGATACCTGTATAACACACTTATATTTTATGATTGCTATGTTCAGATACCTGTATAACACACTTAAAGTTTATGATTGCTATGTTCAGATACCTATATAACACACTTATGTTTTATGATTGCTATGTTCAGATACCTGTATAACACACTTATGTTTAATGATTGCTATGTTCAGATACCAGTATAACACACATATGTTTAATGATTGCTATGTTCAGATACCTGTATAACACACTTATATTTTATGATTGCTATGTTCAGATACCTGTATAACACACTTATGTTTTATGATTGCTATGTTCAGATACCTGTATAACACACTTATATTTTATCATTGCTATGTTCAGATACCTGTATAACACACTTATGTTTTATGATTGTTATGTTCAGATACCTGTATAACACACTTATGTTTAATGATTGCTTTGTTCAGATACCTGTATAACACACTTATGTTTAATGATTGCTATGTTCAGATACCTGTATAACACACTTATGTTTTATGATTGCTATGTTCAGATACCTGTATAACACACTTATGTTTTATGATTGCTATGTTCAGATACCTGTATAACACACTTATGTTTTATGATTGCTATGTTCAGATACCTGTATAACACACTTATGTTAAATGATTGCTGTGTTCAGATACCTGTATAACACACTTATGTTTAATGATTGCTGTGTTCAGATACCTGTATAACACACTTATATTTTTATGATTGCTGTGTTCAGATACCTGTATAACACACTTATGTTTAATGATTGCTATGTTCAGATACCTGTATAACACACTTATATTTTTATGATTGCTATGTTCAGATACCTGTATAACACACTTACGTTTAATGATTGCTATGTTCAGATACCTGTATAACACACTTATGTTTTATGATTGCTATGTTCAGATACCTGTATAACACACTTATATTTTATGATTGCTATGTTCAGATACCTGTATAACACACTTATGTTTTATGATTGCTATGTTCAGATACCTGTATAACACACTTATGTTTTTATGATTGCTATGTTCAGATACCTGTATAACACACTTATGTTTTATGATTGCTATGTTCAGATACCTGTATAACACACTTATGTTTAATGATTGCTATGTTCAGATACCTGTATAACACACTTATGTTTTTATGATTGCTATGTTCAGATACCTGTATAACACACTTATGTTTAATGATTGCTGTGTTCAGATACCTGTATAACACACTTATATTTTTATGATTGCTATGTTCAGATACCTGTATAACACGCTTATATTTTATGATTGCTATGTTCAGATACCTGTATAACACACTTATGTTTTATGATTGCTATGTTCAGATACCTGTATAACACACTTATGTTTTATGATTGCTATGTTCAGATACATATATAACACACTTATGTTTTATGATTGCTATGTTCAGATACCTGTATAACACACTTATATTTTATGATTGCTATGTTCAGATACCTGTATAAGACACTTATGTTTTATGATTGCTATGTTCAGATACCTGTATAACACACTTATGTTTAATGATTGCTATTTTCAGATACCTGTATAACACACTTATATTTTATGATTGCTATGTTCAGATACCTGTATAACACACTTATGTTTTATGATGGCTATGTTCAGATACCTGTATAACACACTTATGTTTTATGATTGCTATGTTCAGATACCTGTATAACACACTTATGTTTAATGATTGCTATGTTCAGATACCTGTATAACACACTTATGTTTAATGATTGCTATGTTCAGATACCTGTATAACACACTTATATTTTTATGATTGCTATGTTCAGATACCTGTATAACACACTTATGTTTTATGATTGCTATGTTCAGATACCTGTATAACACACTTATGTTTTATGATTGCTATGTTCAGATACCTGTATAACACACTTATGTTTAATGATTGCTGTGTTCAGATACCTGTATAACACACTTATATTTTATGATTGCTATGTTCAGATACCTGTATAACACACTTATATTTTATGATTGCTATGTTCAGATACCTGTATAACACACTTATATTTTTATGATTGCTATGTTCAGATACCTGTAAAACACACTTATGTTTTATGATTGCTATGTTCAGATACCTGTATAACACACTTATGTTTAATGATTGCTATGTTCAGATGCCTGTATAACACACTTATGTTTAATGATTGCTATGTTCAGATACCTGTATAACACACTTATGTTTTATGATTGCTATGTTCAGATACCTGTGTAACACACTTATGTTTTATGATTGCTATGTTCAGATACCTGTATAACACACTTATATTTTATGATTGCTATGTTCAGATATCTGTATAACACACTTATATTTTATGATTGCTATGTTCAGATACCTATATAACACACTTATGTTTTATGATTGCTATGTTCAGATACCTGTATAACACACTTATGTTTAATGATTGCTATGTTCAGATACCAGTATAACACACATATGTTTAATGATTGCTATGTTCAGATACCTGTATAACACACTTATATTTTATGATTGCTATGTTCAGATACCTGTATAACACACTTATGTTTTATGATTGCTATGTTCAGATACCTGTATAACACACTTATATTTTATCATTGCTATGTTCAGATACCTGTATAACACACTTATGTTTTATGATTGTTATGTTCAGATACCTGTATAACACACTTATGTTAAATGATTGCCGTGTTCAGATACCTGTATAACACACTTATGTTTAATGATTGCTGTGTTCAGATACCTGTATAACACACTTATATTTTATGATTGCTATGCTCAGATACCTGTATAACACACTTATGTTTTATGATTGCTATGTTCAGATACCTGTATAACACACTTATGTTTATTGATTGCTGTGTTCAGATACCTGTATAACACACTTATGTTTTATGATTGCTATGTTCAGATACCTGTATAACACACTTATGTTTTATGATTGCTATGTTCAGATACCTGTATAACACACTTATGTTTTATGATTGCTATGTTCAGATACCTGTATAACACACTTATGTTTAATGATTGCTGTGTTCAGATACCTGTATAACACACTTATGTTTTATGATTGCTATGTTCAGATACCTGTATAACGCACTTATGTTTAATGATTGCTATGTTCAGATACCTGTATAACACGCTTATATTTTTATGATTGCTATGTTCAGATACCTGTATAACACACTTATGTTTAATGATTGCTATGTTCAGATACCTGTATAACACACTTATATTTTATGATTGCTATGTTCAGATACCTGTATAACGCACTTATGTTTAATGATTGCTATGTTCAGATACCTGTATAACACGCTTATATTTTTATGATTGCTATGTTCAGATACCTGTATAGCACACTTATGTTTAATGATTGCTATGTTCATATACCTGTATAACACACTTATATTTTATGATTGCTATGTTCAGATACCTGTATAACACACTTATATTTTATGATTGCTATGTTCAGATACCTGTATAACACACTTATGTTTTATGATTGCTGTGTTCAGATACCTGTATAACACACTTATGTTTTATGATTGCTATGTTCAGATACCTGTATAACACACTTATATTTTATGATTGCTATGTTCAGATACCTGGATAACACACTTATGTTTTATGATTGCTATGTTCAGATACCTGTATAACACACTTATATTTTATGATTGCTATGTTCAGATACCTGTATAACACACTTATGTTTTTATGATTGCTATGTTCAGATACCTGTATAACACACTTATGTTTTATGATTGCTGTGTTCAGATACCTGTATAACACACTTATGTTTAATGATTGCTATGTTCAGATACCTGTATAACACACTTATGTTTTTATGATTGCTATGTTCAGATACCTGTATAACACACTTATATTTTTATGATTGCTATGTTCAGATACCTGTATAACACACTTATATTTTTATGATTGCTATGTTCAGATACCTGTATAACACACTTATATTTTTATGATTGCTATGTTCAGATACCTATATAGCACACTTATGTTTTATGATTGCTGTGTTCAGATACCTGTATAACACACTTATGTTTAATGATTGCTATGTTCAGATACCTGTATAACACACTTATATTTTTATGATTGCTATGTTCAGATACCTGTATAACACACTTATATTTTTATGATTGCTATGTTCAGATACCTGTATAACACACTTATGTTTTATGATTGCTATGTTCAGATACCTATATAGCACACTTATGTTTTATTCAAGGACAAGTTTTCAATACGATTTTAGATCATCACTTGAATTGGTGCCGCTTATGTCCTTTGAAAGTAAAGGACACAAAACATATTAGCATCCTCTAGGTAGACCTCTCTATTACTGACTATAGAAAAAGAAAACATTCATGTCAACAGGTCACTTCCATAGATCAAGTTTTTTGATAACCTTCTGTCCTTGTCCACTCTGTTATTTTCGGTCTTAGCGGAATTTAAAAGATTTGAAAAAGTCTTTTTCGTTGCCCGTCAAATGTTTTTTAAAATAAATTTTATTTTGTTTTATTTTTGCAAACTCTAGGACTCATGTCTAATTATGTAGTCACGGATTGGTAGCCATTGCTTTGTATTCACTGATAACGGAAGCATGCGTACTATTTTTCAGATAAGCACATTGAAAATTTAACACAAACATCAAACAAAGGTATCATGATGGAAACGTTTATTTCTATTAGTTTAGTCTGGGAGTATAAAAAATGTTGTTAAAAATTAATAAAGATGAGGGAAAAGTCAATCAGGTAGTGTCACCGCTGCCGGTATAATCCAGTTGCAGACCACGAAGCCTGTACTTGTGGGACATATCTGACCAGCAATACCCATCACATTTTTAGAGGAAAGAACAAATTAAACGCGATACAGAATAAGAGAGATTCATGTACAAAGATCCTATTAGAGAAAAGGGAACTCATGAAGTCCATAAAGAAATCTTAATTTTCTGGAGGTAAGAAATTATAATCTAAAAGTATTCCTACACAAGAAGGCTAATTGCATTTATATGGTTTTCATGGTGACATAAACTTCTAGGATAATCCTCATTTGTTTCGGCCAAACAGATGCCCATCAGGCCCGTCCAAACAGATACCCATCAGGCCCGTCCAAACAGATACCCAATAGGCCCGTCCAAACAGATGCCCATCAGACCCGTCCAAACAGATGCCCATCAGGCCCGTCCAAACATATACCCATCAGGCCCGTCCAAACAGATACCCATCAGGCCCATCCAAACAGATGCTCATCAAACCCCTCCAAACAGATACCCATCCGGTCCATCCAAACAGGCCCGTCCAAACAGATACCCATCAGGCTCATCCAAAAACACCCGTCCAAACAGATACCCATCAGGCCCATCCAAATATACCCGTCCAAACAGATACCCATCAGGCCCGTCCAAACAGATACCCATCAGACCCCTCCAAACAGATTCCCATCAGGCCCGTCCAAACAGATACCCATCAGGCCCGTCCAAACAGATGCCAATCAAACCCCTTCAAACAGATACCCATCAGGCCCGTCTAAACAGATGTCCAACTGACCCCTCCAAACGGATACATCAGGACCCTCCAAACTGACACCCATCAAACCCCTCCAAACAGCTGTCCATCAGACTCCTCCAAACAGATACACCAGGACCCTCCAAACAGATACCCATCAGCCCCGTACAAACAGATGCCCATCAGACCCTTGGAAAAAGATATATCATTACTTTAAAGTAGATATTGCTACATTGAGAAAAAACATCTTTAAGTTGTAATAGATGCTATAAATTGCAGACTGTTATAGACAACCAGTTTCATTAATCAACTGACGTGTAGAATCATACCTTTTGTAAACTTGTACAATCTTGAATGTACGTAATGTCCTATTGTAGCAGCATCGCAGTTAATTTGATGCACACAGAGTTGTATCAAAGGGTGATGCAATGTTTTTGGTCGTAGTTACTCAAGGGAGAAAATACAACTAACAAATACGATCCTGGACAAACGCCAAACTATATCTTATTACTAAAGCGTATATTGTTATTGATATATGAAGCAACTGTTATTCTTACAATTCCAGAGTTGCCTTTTAGTGACACCTTGTATTTGACTAATTTATCTGCTAAATGTTAGCTTGAAGTTAGATTATCCATTCCTCATGCAGCACAGTATATGACTGTAGACAGCATGTAGTTTACATCTGTTTTTATTGTATTTTGTAAGTGTCGCCAACAATTATAAGGAACGTCCTTCATGAACAAGATGGAAACCAAACAAAACAAAACAACAACAACAAAAAATAAATAAATAAAAATCGAAACTGAGGATTTTTTTTTGTGGTGGTGGTGGAGCATTTGTTATAAATGCAAAATATGCAAAGTTGTAACTGCTGTAAAAAAAAATCATGGCTAGATATGAGTCTCAAATAGGAAAAAATGTTGCTTATTTCATCATTGAAAGATTTTATAAGACATATTAACTACATGCTGATTGTCTAATTTATATTAGACGTATAAAAAACCCACTTTATTTTCTTATATTTAATTGTAGCTTTTAATACTTTTGTTAAACGGATTAAGCAATGTGCAAATAAATTTCAACTTTTTAAACCCATAATCTGACACACTAAGACGGTTGTTATTTAATTATCAAATGATTCAGACAGCAGATGGAAATTTCTGGTTGAATGATTCGTAACTGAAACTTTTTCATGATAAAACTCGAAAATGATTATTTTTGTCTGATGAAATACCGAGAGTCACTTGAGGTATACCCGTCTTTGTAAACAGCAACCTTTGTTCTCATATGATGTACAGTTAAGTGCGTGACTTAGAATATTGATCGAGTGCCAAATCACAAGGTGGTCAAAGTTTATAATGTAAACATATGTGTCTGTATTTATTCTCGAGCGCACCTTTGCGGCTCTTGATTTCCCAACGATCAGTGATTCAAGCATACATTATTGAGGCGACATGGGATAGTACGGTTGATATATATCGAGAAGAAAATTATCCAGAGATACCAGAGCAGAAGAACACATCGGATAATTCTATTTAGTGGAAACGAGAAAATATTGACATCTTTTAGCTTTGGTGTCCAATTCACATTGCATACTTTATATCAGCAAGTGCGTTAGACGTTTATTAAGTATAACAAATAAAACCGGTGAGTGTATTTTCTGAAGGTGGTGAAATGATGGGCCGTGGTGGTAAAAATATCGGCCAGAACTTATCACCACCAGGCAGGCTACAAATTTCAGATGGCTTTGACTTATATAAAGCAGCAGACAAGGAATCCGTCATAGATTCAGGGAGTATGTTCGATGTTAAATATGGCCAACCGACAAGCAAAACATCTCCACTTGGAAAAGGAGATAAGGATGAAACAAGCCATCCATCCAATAATATAATTAATAAACGCCAAAACCCCAAAAATAGGCGCCAAAGTGTTCATTGGGTTGACGAAGACCTTCGTAAACCTCTTGCTTTGGAAATAGACGGGGATCCAAGGGAAAGATCAGACTCTATCAGTAAATCTGGAGAACCAAGGCCTATACTGAAACCTAGCGTGAATTGTATTGTGATCGTATCGAACAACTAAAGGATTATTGAAATGTTGTTGCGGACATGACTGCGTGCATTAGCCAAGGGAGTTCTGCAATAGTCACAATGTGTCATATTTAGTAAACAGATTGATTTAGATGTACAGTTGGGCAAGTAAACGGAGTTTGTTGGTGAAAAGCGCACATAAATATTACGTTTGTTCTATTGGCTGTTTTGGATAACGGATACTTCATCTACATTTCGTGTTTTCATGTAGAAATGGTGCTTTCTTGTTCACTTCTAACATCACGATTAATTTTGTTATTGATTGTGAATATACATTTTTTATACACAAGAATGAATAATGTGGAAGTTAATACGAGATATTTCTATTTTATAGCATGTCTTCTATAGGAGACGAGGTGCGATATCGCAAAATATAGTTACAGTATATACTAGCTTAAAACTCGAGTCCAACTGCAAATGCACAGACCCAGATCTGCTGTCGCATTATGCGCCGGAAGATCTGGGTCTTTGCATTTTGTTAGGAGTAATCACTGGAACAAACAACATAGACCCTGATCTGCTGGCGCATTATGCGACGGCAGATCAGGGTCTATATTGTTTGCAGTTGGACTTGATTTATAAGCGAGTAAAGACAGTATTGTTATAATTGTAAGACAGTATGTGACTCGTCGATTCATTATCTTTATAGATTAAATTTAATTTGATTAAAAAACAATTGCATTTCACTGTTCACGAAGTTACAAATATACATTGACTTTACTGTATAAAACGGAGAGCATATGCCGTTTTCTAAGTACAAAGGTTAAAACGTTTCAAGGAAAAGTAAAAATGATGAATAATTTTATTCTCCATTAAATCACTCATATACACGCGTAAAGTCATGTCCAAATGCAAACAACATAGACCCTGATCTGCCGTCGCATAATGCGCCAGCAGCACAGGGTCTGTGTTGTTTGTTCTACTGATTAGTCCTTACAAACTGCATAGACACAGATCTGCCGACGCATTATGCGACGGCAGATCTGGGTCTATGCAGTTTGCAGTTGGTATAGGGTTATACGCGAGTACATACGGTATATTGAAATTGTGTGTACAATGAGAGTGCCGGCGTCGTGATTGCGCATGATGATGAATTGTTGGAACGTAATTACTGATATAAACTCTTGTTCAAATTGTGCTTATACATGTTGTGGGAATAAAGAAAACAAAAACAGAAACAGTATACTTCCGTTAGTAGTTGATTTTATTTGTATAAGGTATTTTTGCATATGATTATTTATCTGCTTGTCTTCCATGTAGAACAAGACTTTACAAGGCACACTTTTCCTACAATATTTCCCCCTCCTGTCTCTCTGGCAACAAAATTATGATTCTCTCCATGTCTCTTCCACATTTTCCTCCTGTAAAACTTTTGTGTTTCGGTTTTAGCCAGGATGGTATATTTTTAGATAAAATGTTCACACAACACTTTTTTTTCCTCATGAGTAGAAATATACATGTCGTTTTCAACGCTCTCTCAATTTTAGTCTGGGTGCAAATATTGAATTTTTCCATTTTAGTCGGGGTGCAAATATTGATGTTTTCCACTAGCTCTATGTTTATCTGCCGTTCTTTTGTTCTCCTTCTAGGTGCATCTTCTTTTAGCAAGGGGACCGAACACATCACTTTCTAGGATTTACGTTAAAAAGTGCAAGTTTCGATCTTTAGCCCTCGTAAAGAATAATATATTTCTTTCTAAATTTATTGCTAATTTTTTTTTTCTCTCTCTCTCTCTCTCAAATTTTATAGCTCTAATTCGTTCTGTGCATGCACGTAAAACTAAGTCTTTTGACCCTGATTATACACAAGAGCTTTCTCTCTCTCGGCTATATCTATTTTTCTACCTACCTATCTATCTATCTATCTGTCTATCTATCTATCTATCTATCTATCTATCTATCTATCTATCTATCTATCTATCAATTATCACACATACCTACATCATATAAAATATAATACATACATACATACATACATACATACATACATACATACATACATACATACATACATACATACATACACATATATACATATACACATATACATACATATATACATACTTATATATACATATATACATGCACAAATACATACATACACACATATATACATACATACAAACATTCATATATATATCCATATATACACACATACATTCATATATATATATATATACATACATGCACACATACATACACGCATACAACCTTACATAGATAGATACATACATACATATACACGCACATGCATACATAAATACACACTTACATATATACTGATATATACATGCATGCATATATGTATACATACATACGTACATACATATATACATACATACCTCTCTTATTTACTCAGCAAAGAATCATCAATTCTCTGTATCTTTTATTCTTGCCAAAACAAACAAAAAAAATCTGAATCTGCACGTTCGTTTACTATCACCTACGTTACTCACAGAATATTACAAATATTTATATAACAGCTTCTTTTTGCATTGGCTTTTTACTTTATGAAACATGCGTCGTGTCTATTACATTTGCTATTAACCATTGAGGAAATGAGAGACATAAGTTGGAAAGTTGAGACCAAACTTGAAATTTGTTTTTTTCAACGGGTGAAAATTATGGTATTAAATGTTTTTGGTGGAAATGTGTTGCGTGTTGAAAGAATATAAGGTGTTCAACCAAAATAGGCCTCGGGAACGAAGGGAAATCATCCATGGAAAGGAGAAAGTTGTATATGCCTATCCCCCCCACCCCCATTCCCCCCCCCAAAAAAAAAAAAAAAACACAACAGACAAGCAACTTGGGCTCGGTTACGTTTTCATCACACACACACACACACACACACACACACACACACACACACACACACACACACACACACACACACACACACATAAAATGAGCAGATTTTGTTTTCATTGTATTACATTATTCAAGTCTTTAACGACCATTTTTAAGCTTGCGTAACTAATGAGTTATAAATTTTATGCGACTCAGTTTTTGTTTACATTTTTGAACTAGTGGGGAACATATTAAGGTTGGTGTGTTTAATGTTTACTACACAACTCCATGAACTAAATATGGTTATTATCAAGAGGGAACCCTGTTTCCTTGGTTTGTATGAAAACATTGACATTCTTCAAGATTTAAAACTATATTTTAACTGTTATTTACAGATCAGAGTTGGTCTATTTAATCCTTTTACATAAATTCTATCATTGGTATGTTATACAGCAAAGAGGTTGTGCAGATAGATAAATGAAACAATGAACATAATTCTTTTCAATATAAATTTCAATCAATGTGTGCACAAAATCACATAAGTTCTGTCAGAAATTAGAGAGATGGGATACTAACTCTTCGAAGTGGATCAAACAATCTCGTTCTTAGCTGATATTACTCAGTATAAATTATAGGAAGAGTAGCCACAATGGCAATCTTGCGTACCACCGTTCGACCAGAATTCAGCCACAATGACAATCATGCGTATCACCGTTCGACCAGAATTCAGGCACAATGGCAATCTTGCGTACCACCGTTCGACCAGAATTCAGCCACAGTGGCAATCTTGTGTACCACTGTTCGACTAGATATCAACTACAGTGACAATCTGGCGTACCACCGTTCGACCTGTATTCAAAAGAGCTGGCGATTGAGGCGCTGTGTCTGGAATAACCCAGTATCATACCTTCTTAATCACAGCAATAACATTACCAGGAACGACAATGATAAAGGCCACGAAAAAATCTTTAGAGATCAACAACTTGTTTTAAAATCGGCTTGACAGGCTTTTCCCACAGAATTCCAATGAGATCTTAATATATTTATCATCAAGAATATATTTTTATGTTGGCCCAGATTGCTAAGTCTGACATTGTGTAGAAAATCGGTTAGAGTAGATCATCGTGACATGTACTGAGAGGACAGATAGGTGATTTATAACCATACTAGTAGACCTTAAGAAGTAAGTACATGCTGAGGTCACAATGATCCTTTGAACCTACTTAGCAAAGATAGACTCTCTTGTACACCCCACCCCACCTCACACTACTACCACCTGACTCCGAATGAAGCAATTCTGGTCCTTTTACCTAAAGGACCATAAACAAGAAGGAAAGAGGCGAGAAAATGAATCTACGTGTAATAAACCTGAGATAAAGTGAGCCGAATGCCTCCACATTGTATGTCTCAACCACGACGAAGGTTACGTGTTGCTGACATATAAAGCTCAGGCATAAAATTAACATAAAATCTCCCCACTTGGTAAGTCAAGAATGCCAGGCATGGCATGCATCAAATACGCAATTGTTTTTAAAATTAACTGCAGTCCCGCCTTTCCCTAATAAAGAAAAGCAAAGACTTCATGGGCAATATATATATATATATATATATATATGACACAGTACACCATGCACACAAGTCCATATGTATGACACAGTACACTATGCACACAAGTCCATATGTATGACACAGTACACCATGCACACAAGTCCTTATGTATGACACAGTACACTATGCACACAAGTTTATATGTATGACACAGTACACCATGCACACAAGTCCATGTGTATGACACAATACACCAAGCACACAAGTCCATGGAATTACTGTAGAAAAACCACAGACATACACACTCCATGCTTTCATAGAATATTGGGCATCGCGCTGATTTGATGAACACAAACATTATTCATTAAAGTAGGGTAGAAATAAGCTGATGCAAATCTGAAACTTATAAGCATTAATAGAACAAGCACACAGACAATAAATGCTAGTAGAGATGTAGTGGGAGAGCTGGACCACACCAGTACTACTAATTTACGTGCATGAATAAAATAAGAAATGATTCACTGATAATTCAACTTCCAGCTTTCCCACTGCCTCAGTATTCTATTGTAGCCGCTACTGATATGCTATTAAAATCTTTACTACTACAATAAACGGAGATGACAAAATGTTACAATTGATGTACTGAAAAACGTTGCCAAACGAAATGGAACGAAGTAATACCAGATGATACCAAACTTGTAAAGATTGCTCATTGGGAAAGAAACCTAACTGAGGAAGATTTACTGCTTTTTATACGTGCTGGAAGAATGTTTATGATTACACGTTTAGATGTTTATGTGGTAAAACAAGTACTGATATTTTCCACGATCATGTAAAAATAAAAATGCACAAAATACCAACACGAAAATTGCATGAGACACTGAAAAGAAAAAAAGAATAGAAAGATTCATAGAAGGAAAATATAGATAACTACTATGCCGTTGTCAACCAACAAAAGCAAACAAAGGAGCAAATGAGTCATATTCCACGATCTAAATGCTTAAAGCGAATGAGCACTAAACATTATTGTTTCCGCGTCCGAGCTTTTCACGATTTATCTTCATGTGCATTAGAACATAAAGACTAGTTTTGACTTGAATAAGCATGATAGCCAGTATGCATTCTTTGCCTATTAAGTAGCCCCATCATTTTCTAACTTGGCATTCGTTTTCGACAAGAGGACTCAAATTAAAAGGATTCGCATCACTATTTCACATTCAAATTGGTAACTACAACAAATCCAAGGTAATTGTAGTTATTTGTCAACAAAATAATATGGAAATCTCTGATAACTGTATATAAATCAAGCTGTGAATAGTGTGAGCTACATTTTGCATGCCTGATTGTACTGTATATGCTAGTGTTCTGCATTTTGTAGACAGACGTGTCTTTTTTTTTTTTGTAGCCCTTTAGAAGATCTGTATGCTATGAATAAATCGAATTTAGGGGCAATTTAGCTTTCCACCTTTGCAGATTTTAGCTATTTTGTATCTGAGAAAGATGACATGTATACATGTATATATATATATATATATATATATATATATATATATATATATATATATATATATATATATATATGATATGCAATACGTAGGAAACACAGAACTTTCGAGAAGGTTCTTGTGCAAATACGCTCCACGCTAATTTTGAATTCTAGAATAGGCGGAGGTTGGTGTGACGTCAAAAAAATCAATACTCTGACTTTTAACATTACGGCCTATGGAATTCACATACCAGTTGGTATGTTAGGAGCAGACTTTTATACAAACCCATCTAACCTTTACACCAGGAAAATGTGAAGTTTGGTGTGATGTCAGATAATCAATAAACGTTGAATTAGTATGATATCATATATATATATGCTAAAGAAAACAACTAATACTACTTGAAGATAAATAACAAATTAAAAAAAAATAATGACGAGTACGAAAGGGCAATGTCAAAGTCATTCATTATTTACAAGGATCCAATAACCTTTATGGATTTACAAGGATCCAATAACCTTTATGGATTTACAAGAATCCAATAACCTTTATGATGGGCTATGAGCCAATACATGCCAGTAAAATATTCAGATCGGAAAATCATGAAAAGGTGTTAAATGAGTCGAAGCGGATAATAGTCGGAAATCTGCTTGAAATAATACTTTAATACTGTTTACATATTAGAATTTGCTTTGACGATTCAAAAACATTTTTATGATTATTTCAAGAACTACCCGTTAGTTCTAGATAAATTAATTCAAGTTTACAATTATTTGTCTCCCTTGCAAAAGAAATTGATAAGGGATTAAAAGGGTACAAAACTAACTGTACCGAAACTATTGTGTACATTAAAAAGCAAAAAATACGTATATGGTACATTGCAGAAATGTAAAGCTTTACTTGCAGCTGGGTTTAAAACTGAAAAAGGTGCACCGAATTTTCTTATTTGAACAGAAACATTGGAGTTAAATACAAAACAAAATACTAACAATGATTTTTAAAGGACTTTTTTTCAGCAAAGATGGTTTCCGTTGCCTTTTTGTATTTTCTATAGCAGACGACAAAAACAACGTTTATTTTCTCTGAAATATTTGTTTACAGAGTTGTGATTTTGAATGATTACCAATGCTGATATTTAAAAATGTCTGCTATTAGAAGTTCGTCTAGTTAGGTTAGCGCTTTCTTTTTACGTTATCTAATTTCACACAGTCATCAGTTAGAAACAAAGTGCATATACCTTGATAGATATCAACCAGTAACTCTACCTACATATCCAATTTATCGTCAGGTCTATCGCGATCGCCTTACATCTTGAATAAATACTTTTTATCGTAAATCTTGTTCCACAGCTTCTGTACCAGTATTTTGCACATTTTGAGTGTATGCAATACAATGATGTAGTCAGATGGAGGTATTAAACTCCTTGCGGTATATTTTCATGCTTGTTAGGGGTTATGCTTTACCGTACGTAGACATCTTTATTTATTTATTTTGCTAAAACGTAACTGTTATCTACACAAAGGTCGTGTGCGGTAGCACAACCTTGTTGCGTAGGAACAAGGTAGCACCTTAGGTGCAGCTCTGCGACAACGTTAGAGCCTTTCACAGAAACTTGTAAGCATAAAAACACTCTAAAACCCACCACAATTGCAAGAAAATGCAATTTCGTATTTTTCTTTGTTATCAGAAGCTTGATAGAAATCATTCAATTTAGGTTGCCTTTGTTCTTCAAGTTTTTCTTACCATCATGATCATTTTAATAATTTCTGTCATCGGCACCATGAGTAGACGCATATAGAAAAAAGCATCGTTCAGGTTGTTTAAGCACTGTGTCACCAAACCTTGCTCTCCTAATCTTTTAATCAAGTAGTGAAGTGTCCTTGTTCTGTTTTCATTAAATTATGCAGGTTTTCTCTTGTACTCTTCGTTCTGTCCAATTCTTTCGTCGTCGCAGCCATTAGGATCAAAAAACTTAAACACTTAGTTGCTTCCTGTAAATGCTAGACCCTTACATATTGCTCCTCCAATCATAACTGCTGCTGCTGCCATTCTTCATGTAGATGTTTCGCTATTTATGAGTAAAATATTTTGCTGCCAGTTTTGGTCTTCTTGAGAACAGCAACTAGATCTGTAACATCAAAATATGATTTTGTTGGGGTATTGTGTTTTAAATAAATAATTAAAATATAGTTCTTTTCCAGATAATACCTGTGTGATTCCTTTACCCTGGACATATTAAATTGCATTAGATTTATGTTGTGGATTAGTTGTGTATCCAAAAATGTATTTGTTTACCTCTAATCCTGTATGAAACTGGAAGTAAATGATATCAAATTTAGGTTCAGTATGTAAGTTAACAAAAGTTTAATATAAGCCTGACTTTTTAATCTGTATGACATATTTTTACGAATCACCTATTGTGTGAAACATATATTCAGCAAAGCGTGACGGAGCATATTTAAATCTGTAAGTTCTAACCAACCCTTAGGTGTTTCTTATTCATAACGAGTTTCAAAACTAGACACCTTTGCCAGTTTGTAAAGACTAATATTCTCCAACACATATTTCATTGCCATCAGGATACTGATGACTCTGTAGAATGCAAAATTGAAAAGCAATATACATCTCGGTATTAGTTTCGTTTTTTCATTAAACTCCTTTTTGTTGTTATTGATTTTATTTTTTAATTCATCCAAATTTACGCCCAATGAAATACTTTTCATGACAATTTCCGCGTTCAGTTCAGTTTTAAATGGCTCTATGGCTTTATGTTTTTGTTTATCTCGATCGTAAATGCATCAGTGATAGCCGTTAATGGGAGAGTCTTTTCATCCATTTGAGTCTTGAATGCATTTATGTCTGTTTTAAACTTTGTTCCAAGTCATTTAAATCTTTTATTTTTAGCTTTTTGTCTATTTCGTCAATACTGCTTGCACCACACTGATATTTTTAACCAGGTCTCGATAAGCATATTATTTAACATCTTTTTTAGATCGTTCGACATCAGCGTTTAATCTGTTGTAAAATTAGGTGAATGTAACATCTTTTATCGTTTGTATTATCATCACTGAAGTCTGTAAAAAATAACTCGTAAGTTGTTTTCATAAATCTAATCGTGCTTGCATTCACATTTATAATGTTTTTAACATACTTGATATCTTTGGTTAACTCTGTTAAATCATTCTGTTTATGCAAGTCTGACATTGTATTAGTGTTTGCCGGCTTCTTGTTGTTGAGATAAGTAATTTTTGTGTCACTGATTCACTACCTTCCTAATGTCTTCATCGTTCTATTAGATTATTTAAATCTCTCAGTAACAGTTCCAGCTGAGATTGTAAAATAAGATAGTTTTACAGAGATTATTTGATTTTCTCCATGTCAATTGCCAAGGTATCTATCCTGTGCTTGATCGTTTGTATATATTGTCTAACGTTATGCAAAACCTTAGCCTCTTTCCCTCACTGTTGGCAAATCTTGTATAGTATAAAATACGGTTTTGAATCTCTGTATGAATAATATCCGTGCATCTGAAACCTTTTTTCTCTTCTGTTCAAAACAAACCTGTTTTTGTAGCTCCGATTTTTTTTTAGATATTTCGGTACCGCTCTTTGTAGAAGATGAAAATGTATTATCACCTTGTTCGTGATGTCTTGATAGCTTTCAAATTATTATCCTCCAGAGTTTTAAGCATTTGAGTATCAACTCGCTTTTGTCCCAGTTTTCTATTAGCCGCATCAAAGGCTTCTACTTGTTCTGTTAGATTTGTAATATTTCGATTATTGACGACTAAGTCACTGCTAATTGTTTGTCCTAATGTAGCATTCTTTTCATCATTTTTGTCTCAATGTGCAAATGTAAGAACTCACCAGAAACTCTAAGCGATGTTACTCCAATCATTCTATACATGATCTACTCTATTTGCTTTACATGGAAGTCATATATTATAGTCATTCTGTGAGAGTTTTCTATTACTTTCCCAACTTCATCTCTGATGCTGATATTTAATCTTTTAAATTGCACCCGTTTGTAATTGTTTGTAATTCTCCATTAACACTGTATGAAACAAACATACATTTTTATCTGGCAATGACTCTAGCAAAGTCGAATAATTTTAATTTAAATAAGCTCTGGTGTTATTAATCTGATTGTGATCAAAAATAAATGTAGGGATTTCGAAACCTCACAAACTACATCTGATTCAGTAGACGCTTGAATAGTGCGCTGGCTATTGAATCCTAAGAATTTAGCATCACTCAGAGTGAATTTAACTTTTGTGTTTCCAACATTCAACATCAATCCTTTTTTGGTTGTCACGATTTACATTCATTACGTATTTGATTTTGTTCATGTACATATCGAGGTTGTAGTAGCCATCAGGAAATTAGACAGTCAATAATGTATTATTGTTATTTTTTGTACTACAAAAGTTTTTGAGTTCATCGAAAATACTGTAATACCCAACAACAAATCTATTCTCTGCAATGAAAAAGATAATTTTCCATTTCTGTTATCAAGTGGACTGGAAAAGTAGATAGGTTTTTCAGATAGTAAGTCTATAAGCCTTTCCGATTAAATAATTACCTCCCTTAACAATGCGCTCTTGATTATTTCGGATGAACCTACGTGGGCTATAGGCCATTCCTTTGCTTTGACCTGTGAAGGTATGTCAGTAGAAAGAATTTATTTTGATGGTGATTTGTGGCGGCAGATGTCAGTAAAACTTGAACAGATTTACAGATAATCTTTTATCCCTGAACTGTTTACCAGGCGTGTTTCAAAGACTGTATAAACACACAATGCTCCGTTTTCATATTACTTCTTTATGCCAAGACATTTGTGTAATGAAATGACCATGAGGTATTTCTGGTGTAGGGTTGTATTTCATACAGGCTTCGCCATTGGACGAAGTCCAGTCTTCACCGGTTTTGTTCTGAGTTTGACTGGATTGTTTATTCCTAAATTCAACTTCTTCTACCACTGGATGTTGAAGACTCTGTTAAGAAGCCGGCTTACGTTTTTACCAAATGAACAATATGCTTAAAACAACTACACAACCGCCCTATCAAATAACAGATTATGTTATCTGGGTTTGTTTCATTTCTTTCACGTAGTGTGCGTTCAGTATCTTGTGACTTTGTAGACTATTGATCTTTCTTTAAATGTCCTGTTTTTTCTTTCTTGAATTCCTGTGTGCTGTTCCTGTATTTTGCATCCAAGTTGAACTCTACGTGGATCTCGTGTGTCCTTTGTGAAGTTTTTGTGAAGCGAGCTTTTGAGATCTTTTGCCAAATTCGTTTTAATCATGTTTCTTTAAAAAAATGTTTTGTTTTGTTTGTTTTTTTTGTTTTGTTTTTTGTTTTTTAGTCTATGCTATCATCCAGTTATTATTGGGCATGATTTATTTCAAGATGTTAGAAAGTGAATTGCAGGATGACTTACAATGATCTTTACCAGTAGTAAATTTTAATTTGAAATGAAATTGGGTAGATAAAAGGATGAATTTCAAGACATGTACTATGTGTGGAGAAGTTAAGAACAAAATCAATGCAATTTTACCGAACTAGCGCTAACTGTAAGCCTTGTCACAATGAGTACAATAAAAAGTACAAAAGAAATGGCAAAATGAAAACAAAGAACATACAAGAAAATGGAGAGATGAAAGCAAAAACAATTATATTTTCCAGCTTTCAGGCAGAACAGCATATCAGACACGGCATTGAAGGTACTAGGTGTTCCACCAATTGATTGCTACCATAGATGCCTAAACGTTGCCAAACATGAGGGTGTCAGTGAAAATGATCTAGACATGGACCGCGTCAATCCATGTACGTCTTTTGATTTATATGATCCTGATCAACAAAGAAAATTTTTCCGCTGGACAAGTACTAGATGCATAATAGCAAACGAAAACAGGTCTACAAATGATCAACTGTTTTAGAGTAAAGGCATAGCAAATCAGAAACAAAAGTTGAATCATTCAAGATGGCTAACTTTATTTTGAGGAATCTTGAACAGTATTGCCTAGTCTAGTTCCATGCATGGCAAGCGGCTACTCCCTAAATGGCAACTATTGTAACAACAACAATAAAACACCAGAACATATTCTCATTCAAAGAGGCTACGCAATTCTGTTTTACCAATGCTACTTTATTTTATTTGTCATGCATTTTGTTCAACATTTTCTATTTCATAATTGCAAACATGTAATGAAATCATCTTTCAATTCAATGTGTAAACTGTTCAAGTTGTCAATAGGACGAAATCTGCTAATCAATAATGTCACAGAATAAATTACAACATCTGAGACTGATTCGAAAAATTTAAGTAGCTGAATCTTTTACTTTTGTTTTGTTTTTCTTCCATTTTTTTTCCAACTTGATTTCAATCAAGTTTTTATCGGTTATATTTTTGTATGTTATATTTGTAATTACTATGGTCAGCTCATGTTTGCACTCTTCAATGCATGGATAAAAGTGACTATTTATGTCGTCGATAAGTTCCGAAGCGTCACTTGAGGTGAAACTCAATTCTTTTTGTACCTGTGACTTATCCATTTCTAGCCTATGGATGGAGATGGTGAAGATTTTGACCTGAACTAAATTGAAAATCTTGCACATGAAGATGATAATATAGTAGATGCACAACAAATAGAAGCTGATGATACTGTAAATTTTGCTAGTGGTTTTGATGATCTAATAGGGATTTTGTTGGAACAAGAACAAAACAAAATTAAATTAAAGGAACTACTTAGAAATTCTGGTTATCTTGTAGACACGGACTTTGTAAGCTAAAATGCGAGACATACGCATAGAGGGTGAAGTATATATCAAATCCAGAGCGAGATGTGGTAATGTTCTTAATGTAAGGATTACGCAAAATGATGATACAAAACTTTTATCAGCCATTTCATCTGAGACACATGCCGGAGGATTCTATTTTGTGAAAGAATTAAGCAGTGAGGATTTATCACACAGAGAAACTTTTCATTTTGCTATCATCACATATGATTTTCAGCACAGATTACATCGACTTAGAGATGCAGTAGAAACGTTACGAAAATATCCGAGTGAACCTACTGTTGTTGTACAAAGTCAGCTAATACAAACACCCGAGGAAAAAGAGATGCAATATTTCAATGTGCAAATCCACAGATTAGCAATTATTTTATACAATTAGAAACCAAGATATATGAATTATTTGCTGCAATCCAAACAATATTACATTTACATGCAGAGCAAAAAAGAACAAATTGTTGGAAGCTTATTCACTCCACATTAAAACTAAATTGTCTGAAGCTTCAAAAAGTGAGGTAAGAGAATATAACAGAGCTGTATTAATTGCAAGCTAAAACTTTTAAAATAGACTTGAAGAACAAATTGAGAAAGAAGCATATGACCGTTAAATAAAATGTATTACAAAATGAACTAGACAAAGTTAAAATTATGAGGTCAGATATAGCTGAAAATATGAAAAGTTAAAACAATAATGAGCTTAAAATTGAAAAAAAAAACAAGAAATGAATCCGAAGGAAACTTCCTACAGGGGTAATATTGTAACCATTATTCGGAATAAAGGTGTAATAATAGTTGCTAAAGCTACAAGCGATAACGATGACAATACCAACAGTTGCTCTATCTATAGCAAATTTGGTACAAAGCATTGTAACTGGTGATGGAGGAGATTATCCGCCTTAACCCCCTAGTCCAGGTGATCCTTTTTTGACAAAACCAAAGACGGATTGAAGAATTTAGCTGATTATTTGTTTGGTTTAGCCAGAAAAGCAGCATCAGCATTCCCTGGTCTTACTGGTGGCGTGCTAGGTTGGTTATTCAAACGTTCTGGACAAATTGTTTCTTTCCTTGCTGAACATACTCTTTTAGTTGTTTTAGCATTAGTAGTTTTGTTATTTGCATTGTTGATCTAAGATGTAAGCAAAGCATCTAGAAGGAGATAAAAAGAATCTTGACCCAACCTATTTTTATAAAAAATAACCACAGCAGCTCCAGAAATAAGTACAATGAAAATAAATGATTGTGTGTTTATTTCGTGATCGATATTGTTTTTTTTTTTTTGGGGGGGGGGGGGTTGTTGCTTTTCTTTTGTTGCGTTTCCTAAATGCCATGTATCATCATGTCAGATACAACATGTGCCGGTCAATGTTATGTAGTAAATTTTTATCTTGCTAAATGCATTTGGTATGGTAATTTGGTTAAGGTGAGATAACCAATTTAATTGCATTAAACTGAGCTGCATGGCAGTGTAAGGTGCTGTACTAGTTATTCTTTTAATCTGGAATCCAGTTATCTACGATAAAGTGTCAGCTATATTAACCCCGCAATCAGTAGATAATTTAATTTTCTTGTGCAAATACATAGATCTTCTATTTACTGTTTTTCTACATTCACGCGTAATTCTCTGTTGATTTTGCACTCTAATATTTTCTTTTCCTCCATTTTTCAAAATTTGACAAGTAAATATTAGGTGATCACCTAATATTTACTTGTCAAAATTTAAAAAATTTCCTGGCTAACTTAAAGTTATCCTTTACAATATTATTTTTTATTTCAGAATTAAGACTGTTTCGCCAATTTTGAATGTAGGAGTTCCTAATATAAAAGTTGTCTGGGACCGAATATATTTGTCCATACGTTTGATCTGATTTGTTTCCTTGGTCGCTTCAATTGGAGTTGATGTGTCATGAGTGTAATTGTATCCATCAATTATCTTTTCTAAAAATCAACCCATTTTCGAGTTTCATACTGAGTGAAATACTTTGACGTTCTCGCCTTCAGAGTTTTTACACCTTTCAATTACAGATGCTTTTGTTGTTTTAATAGGTTGAAAAGTACTCAATGTTGTCCTTTCCCAGCAAGTCCTTAACATTCCTGTTGTAAAACTCTTTTCCCTCATCCAGGCTTTCTCCATTTTAATATTTTTTTTTTAAAGCATCGTGTATGTCATCTCCCTTTCTCGTCTTTATATTTTCAACCTATGCATATTTTGAGATGACATATATTAAGTTGTATTTGTATCCATTTGTCCATTTTGCATATGCTTGCATGTCAACAATGCTTGCAACTGGTCATCCAAATGACTTACATAGATCTTTCTCTATGGAAATCTTTTTCTAGATTGCTTGTGCAATGTGTATCTTGCTTAGTTAACTGTTCTTTCATTTCTATGTATTTTCTTTTCTTTTCATTTAATTTGCTGTCATAGTTGACTGTTATTTGTGTAAGCAAATGTACTTTTAGGATTGTTATAAAAAATCTCTTATGTTCTAATCTTTATTTTGTTCTGCAAAGTCTACGACGTCAGTTATTTAAACGGTATTAAAACATCCAGAGAATACTTTATGCTTGACAAAGTATCTTTAGGCGTTATCAATATGCCAACGAGACATCCATCTACAACGGGAACTTTTATTTTCAGCACTTTGCAACCTTTCTTAAATCATTTCAATGAATGATTTCAGACTTATATCAAATGTTGACATTCTTATGGTTGATTCAAAGACTTCGTAGAGCAAGCCACTATGTGTTGTTTTAACTCTAACTTTGTTGACCTTATAAAGCTGACGAGATCTTCCAATTCTACTGTAAATTTAGACCAATACAAATTTGTGTATTTATCTATATCAAATACGTATCATATTCCATCTTCATATTGCACTGTCTTCATCATCTTGCTATCAGCGCTGATACTGCTTTTCTCATTTTTTTTTTTTATTTATTTTTTTTTTTGTTGCTTTACAGCTTTGAGCATATTTACATCCCATCCAAACTTGTAAACTGATAGGCGTTATCAATTTTGATATTGAAATTGTTGCTTTTAGTTTAAATTTAGGAAATATTTCTACTACCTCTATGAACCACAATATCAGCTTTGTGCCATTATATATGCTGTGTAAAACATTTCGAATTATTTTTTCGATCCCATTTAATGCACAACCAAGCTTCTTTCTAAATGTGCGGTCTCTTCAAAGTTGATATCATCTGGTATTCCTTTGTTCCATTTCATTTGGTAAAATTGTTAATCGCACAATTGTAACATTTGTCATCTCCATTTATTGTGGCAGTGAAGATTTTAATAGAACGATAATATTGGACTACAACAGAGTAGTGAGGTAGTGGGAGAACTGGAATTTGAATTTATCAGTGGATCATTTCTTATTTTATTTGCTGTACTTAAATCTGGTCTGGTCCAGTTCTCCCACTTCCTCGCTATTAATGCTAATCTAATTAGTGAAACTGATAATTGTTGAGTAAGCAAAGCATGGTAAATTAAGAACAATGGCAGTAGTTATTAACTATTATTTCGGTTCACTTTTTTGCAAATGACGCTGGCTAAATCCCATCGGTCAACAGGTGACCTAGTGAACTTAAGGAATCCAAAGTTCCATTTCATTGTGGGGTTCCTCCAAACCTGGACCCCCGTAGCTTCCTGTGTCTGATCAGTGCGTGATCGGCGGTGACTCAGGGAATTAAATTTTCCTCCCGAATATGTGGGGTCTGCAGATTACAGCTTGATATGCAATAATGGACACTGACTGTGAAAATTGTACACAAGGCTGGCTTACTTGAACCCGCTAACTCACATTTATAGGACAGTATACCCCTTAATATTTGATCTCTCTCCCCTAGACTACATTGCAACCTCTGCGATAGATAGATCAGAAAAAATCAGACAATATCCCACCCCTGCGTGAAAACGGCATACTCAGCAACATACACGTGTATCGATGCTTTTGACAAGAGAAATCTATGACTGGTTATAAGTGCAGATTAAATGAATTTTTAGATACTCTTTCAGTTTTGATTCTATGGACGTTTCGTGACAGTTTATTTTGTCCTACGCTTTTTTATATTATGGCCCTTTTTTCCGATGTTTCCCTTAGTCTTCTGCAAGAAAATAAAACAATGTATACACTTTTTGGGGTGGATTGACCTATGAAGTATGTAAAAATATTCATTTTTCAAAATGTTGAATACACCAGTGACGTATACATGCGCGCGTGTGCTAGTCCCTGAATATACCGATATTAAAGAGCAATGGTCCTCCAAGTATACATGTAGTATTAACTTCCTTCTATTATCAAGGCCGTTGACAAAAGCAGCCATTACATTTTCAAGCGCCCGTTTGCTTCGAGAAGTCATGGAGTGTGTGGTGTTTGCCGGAACAGATGAGAAAATTTTGTTAAAACGAATGATGACAGCCCATTTGAGCTGCTTCCTAGGATAGAGTTCCGTCACTTTCTCTCAATCTCGTTTCATTTGGTGTCTTCCTGAATGATTGACTTCTTCATTACACTCTGATATTGTTACGAACAATCCTGCAGGACAGTAGGTATCGGAGCAGTATAAAATACTGTTTGCTACAATTTTGTTCGACTAGGAAATATAGGGAACACAAGCATTTGAATTCAGAGCCAACATCACATTTGGAGTCTGTTGCTACTATGAATGTATCAACTATTATGTCATTTTTTTAAATATTTTTTTTAAAAATATACATTTAAATTAAAAGTCTGTCATAACAAGTGTTCGAGAAAGATTAGTCTTGTTCAGGAAGTACCAGTCGAAGTGTTACCCTTAATTACAAATACAATGTGCATGATTCCAGTTTACCTCAGTTTAGTCAGGAATCTCTATATTTCCTTGGAGGGAGGGGGGGGGGTACTTGAAATGCGATTTGTTTTCCCTCACTAACCTTAGGAAGTATAATTTTAGCTCTACCGGAAAGGAAAGGAAGTATGATTGCTGTGTAAATGTTGTCTGAGGCTGATAGAGAAATAGGAATTCAAGGAAAATAAGCTGGGTTTTTTAAATTAAGAATGAGATAATTTTGGATATTGTACATCAAATATATAAGTAGCGGTACATTTCGTAGACAGATTGGGGGCACCGGGTGGCCGAGTGGTCTAAGGGGCCCCGGGTGGCCGAGTGGTCTAAGGTTTTCGCCTTTACAGATCACTCACATCTCACCTCTGTCCACGTGGGTTGACGTGACTTTCCAGTAACTTCCCGTGGGTTGGTGGTTCTTCCAGGGATCTTCCTGGGGTCTTCCCGGGTTCTTCCTCCACCAATATACTGGCCGCCATGTATTGCCTATTATATGCTGAAAAATGGCGTTAAATCCAACAAAACCAAACCAAACCAATCGTAAACAAATTACCGTGGGTTTTACCCTAAGTACAAGGGTATAGTGGAATTGCTTGTGTAATAAGACCGCAATCAGATTTATCGTCTAGACAGCGTGAAATCTTTTCTCAGAATCAGGATTTTTAAATCTTAATTGGCGAATTTGAAACGGAAAATTGAAAATCAGTGTGATGACTTTTTTCCTTTCTTCTTGAAGAACATTTTTGACATACAATTCGAGTATATCGACAGCAGCAAATTGCTTTTAAAATTCATAAAAGTTATTATGACTTTAGAATAACTACCAGGTATCATCGAAGCAATCAAGATTTAGCGCGATTACAATTACTGATTTTAAAAGACGTCTACCCTAGAAGTAACACAGTTTTTGCCCTATTTGAAAGGCTTATCTGAAAGAAAATAACACCTTTCAATTTTGGATAGATTTGTTCCAAGGTTTCCTGAAAATAACAAAATCATTTATATTTATTCAATGTGTATCGAAATTATCTACAATGTTTGCATCACAAATATGTTTTTTTAATAAAGGTAGACCTGGACGAATATAAATTACCCTATTCTTTGTGTTATCACTCTATAGTGTTCGGCTTTTCCATTATTTCTTTGTAATAGGTAAAGTTCCCTGTGTATATATCAAATTTCAATCAAAAAGCGATTTTTAATTTGAAATAACTGTTGAATACTAGTGACGTACTGTTTTATAGGAAAACTTATAGCTTTTTGACTAAAATTCGAGGTATACACAGGGAACCTCACCTAATTTATTTCAAATACGAACATCTATAAGACATCTTCTCTATAAATAAAAATATATTTGAGGTATTTGATTGCTGGTTGTGATTGGCTGATGTTAAGGGCACTTTCAACCATTATTGACTATATCATGCCGAGGAAATGGGAGCTACGTAACTTTCGCAAGAACAGACCGGGGCACCCAACGCTGGCTGTCCTGGGCGGGTATGGAACCGGCGACTCTTGGATTACAAGTCCAATGCTCTACCAACTAAGCTACCGCGTCTCTCAAAAAGTCCGGTAAATTTATTTCATACAAGTATTTTTGCTTGTGCGCACGAATTTCAAATAGTCCACTTTGTTCACAGAGCCAGCCACGAACAAGCCAGATTAAATTAAGAAAAGGAGATCTGTAATAGAATTTTGCAGACAAGTTTTCAAAAGTCTTCACGACAAATTTAATTATAATTGATGTAAGTCCGGATAAATACCGCGTATATCTCTTGTTTAGAATGGGGGGGGGGGGCGTTGGGAGGGGGTACATTATTCTCGTTTACTGTGGTGTACTTTGTGTACAAAACCAGCCATCAGCAAGCATATACAAAATATAGAAAATAAATAAGCAGAGATCTCAAACACAATTTTGCAGGCAAGGTTTCCAAGGTTTCATTAACGGTTTCGTTTCCAATCATTATAATTCATCAGTGTCATTTGTAGCGGTAACCTCAACAATGTAAGTCTGAAAGGAAACAGCATGCCAAGATGTGTGTCTACTGGTGCTCTCATTGTTGCCTGTGCAGGCAATGTTTGCTTGTGTGAGCATGTGCTTGTTGCATTATATCAGTGAATTCAGTGACCATGGGGGAATATTGAATGAAATTGAAGAGAAATGAAAAGAGTGGAATTTGCAGTGAGAAATCAATAAATACAAGTTTTGGGAGGTTTCTTTTCTTACTGAGCGAGGACATCACACACTGGTGGTATTCTTTAAAAACAATATAGATAGCTGTGTAAGCTAGAATGCCTGCACACATATGTGTATAGATGTGTAGTCTTGTTTGCTATTGGAAAGAAGTTTAAATAGTTGCTGTGTTTTAAATTTAACTACTAGACTGAACAACTTAAAATATGCAACAAATTGCTCACCTATATTCAAACAATCATCAATTATTTAAGTTTTCTCTTTAAGGACAAATTTATTCTAACTCGGCTACAACTATGAAAGAATCTGAATATCATTGATCTAATATATTTAAAAAAAGTAAATGGTACGAGACAATACCTAACTAGTTTCCTTCGCTCGTGTTGACATGCCATTGAACTAATTTCGTTTCTTACACATCTCATTATCTAAGCTGATTTCCATTTCTGTCAGTACAATAACAACAAATAGTATATAGTATATAAGTTGATTTCCATTTCTGTCCGTACAATAGCCACATATAGTATATAGTATATAAGCTAATTTCAATTTCTGTCCGTACAATAGCCACATATAGTGTATTGTATATAAGTACATACATACATACATACATACATACATACATACATACATACATACATACATACATACATACATACATACATACATACATACATTAATGAGATGCTGATTTTGCATAGGGCCAATATATTGTCATGTGAAAAATGTAAGAAAAAAAGATAGCAGTACTATTATTAACAAAATGACAAACAGCTGAGCGAGTACAAAATAATAATATGAAAGGTTATAATAAATAATGGCACAAGGCTACATTGAATTAAACAGTTTTCAGAGAGGTGATATAAGTAATTCACGAGTTTAACATGAAAGCAAAAATGTAAGTATCTACAGATGATATCTTGTTGTTTACAAGTTTGGACGGAAAAAAGTGTGATCAAACTTAGTTGTGATGAAAAATAATATTCAGTTGTATACAATTGTTAATTTGTTCATTTCAAATATTAAAAAAGATATACACCATCGTGTCAGAAAATACACAGACCACAAGATTATGTTCAATGATGATAAGATTGAGATAAATAACATCGACTCTGGTAGGAAGATGGTCAAAACAGCGTCGTATGAAGAAGGAACAAATTACGTAGTCGATGTAGGTAATTATAAACGTTCTTATTCGTCAAAATTTAGAGTGCGATTGAAAGGTTTTGTAAATTTTACAACAAAAACGTAGATATATCGTTGACCCTCTTAACTTCGGGTTCATCATTGAATCGTGCGCCATGTTTCTCGCGACCTTGAGCGCTTGTTTTCAGATCCTGACATCATCAACTGGGTCACTAGCATTAGTTGACAATGACAGTAAGTGCCGATTAAGAAATATTCGATGAAATTAATTTCAATACGTACTACAATTCAAACTGAAAAAACACAACGAAAATGGCCAATTTTACTAATGCTATTTTGCCTCAAGTCTGTGGCCCTGGTGTGAGTGATAGCTGTTCAAGCCAGGGCCGCTGTTCACATGATGGTTTTCTTTACCTTTTTATTAGTAGGAAATCCACGACAGAGATATCTCAGACGACAAAGCCAATGTAAAAACTTCGTTTCTATAACATGCACTTCTTATATCATGTTAGAAAAATAAATCAAATGGAAGAGTATGCAGTATGAAATTCTTTATTGGATTATTGTACTGTAGGGGGGAAAAATCTTTGTTTTTATATATATATATATATATATATATATATATATATATATATATATATATATATATATATATATATATATATATATATATATATATATATATAAATGCAACAACTGACAAGGAACAGTGCAAAAGTAGTTTTTAACTAGCCTAAGCGCTTTCGACTCTCATTGAGTCTTTGTCAAAGGCAAACACAAAACATAGACAAGACAAACAATAAACACAAAAAAGCGTTGAACTGCAGAAGTTGACATGACTATTTCCAATAGAATAAAAGCTTGAAAATGTTATATGTTTCGCCCAGTTGTCGTCAACTTGGATGATGATGTTGTAAATTAGTTGATATTGACCTACAAAGGGAGGAACTATAGCGCCATTTGTTTTTAATGTAAAATTATGCAACCGCAAATTATATCCCGTATATTTCATTGTTTTTGTATCGCGAGTAATGACCATAGCAATACTAACACCAGGAAGAACTACAAAAGAACAGTAGTAACTATAGGTGAGTGAGTGAGTAATGAGCAGAATGAATGATTTATTTAATTGAAAAAAGCGGTGGGTGTAAACAGATGATGATTTTATTTTTGTGAGGTTGCCCTTTTTCTAGTCTTCTCGGTTTAAACCACATGATTTCAGTGTTCTAAGGCGGTGTAGGATTAGGATTGGGGGGGGGGGGGAATCCCACTCAAATATTTCATCATTCTTTGTTGAAGCATATGGTATTTTGTTATAATACCACATACGACATAACAAAACAAATGTGGCAGCAGAAAGATCTGACATCAACCACAAATTAAAGGCTGTAGTGTAGTAGCTTTCGTAAAATCGTTTAATACAGATATGTCGTGTTTGATTAAATATTCAGAAATATTGATTGTAAAGAAAAGAACGAAATACGACCGCCATCTAATTGAATATCTTGATTTACGTAGGGATGTAAAGTGAAGCACACGATATAATTATCAATACCCTATAGTGGACACGACCACAAAAAAACAGGCTGTAGTATATCGACTTGATACATTTGTAATAGACCTCTGTAGTCTTTGATTGAGAATTTGAAAACATCTGTAATATAGAAAAAAAGAAACGTTTTCGTTTTCTTGTTGACTAACACGATATATTCAAAATCCTTGTGCAGATTAAAACGTGCCACCACAGCCGGTAAATCGTAATGGCTTGACTCGGGCGATACTTAAAACACTGGTGTGATTTAATTTATTGAGAAGTCAAAGATTTAATTAAATTAGGTTAGACTTAATTAAATGTTTCGATGATTTAAATCAGTAGATGTGGATAAGGCGTCAAAGGTTGTACTACGGACTCAGTTAAATAAAATGTATTACATGCAGCGGCATTAATCAAATTGGAAAGAATTGTTGTTTAAGATTCACAGATGTAAATAAGCACGAAGTTTAAAGGCAGAGTTTTCAATTGATTAAAAAAATAAAATACTTTTACAATAAAAAAATATAGTGCTATCAATATTGGAGGATTCTGAGTGAGCATTTTCCAAACCTTAAAAATCAAGTTTCAGTTTGTTTCTTCGCTTTACATTAGAAATGCAAGCAACAAAGATAGATTTTTAAAATATTCATAACTTCAGGATTCTATGTATGTATGCATGTATGTATATATGTATGTATGTATGTATGTATGTATGTATGTATGTATGTATGTATGTATGTATGTATGTATGTATGTATGTATGTAAAGTCATACATTATAAAAAATTCGCTGTGCTGTGCAAACATAAAGCAAAAGGACAAGTGGAAATTGATTATTACATATTTCATGTTTCCTACTTTATATCATGCTGAAACATGAACAATTCTGTTTTATCTGCAAAAATACACAAACCATCAACAATTATACTATATTGGAGAGTAAAATGTATCTATAGAAAGTGAATGGAAAATGTATCTATAGAAAGTGAATGGAAAATGGAGGAAAAAAATTAAAAAAACAGCATTCAGCGGTCTCTGAGGTCTTATATGTCCTACAAAGAAATAACAAAAACAAACTATCCCATCTCGTCAAGTCACTGTACAACTTGTACAGAATTCCCTCAGTGCTAATACGCAACAAAAGCACATACAAAATGTCCGAATCTTCTTTTATTTGAAAGTGTTCCCCCCCACCCCCCCAAAAAAAAAGTTATATTAAAGAGATTGCAATGGAGAGGAGTACTATTAATTGTTTTGTTTTACTTTGTGGCTTTGCTTTTCAGTATATACATCTTTACATCCCAATAACTCAATATATGCATAGTTTAAAGAATACTATATTACTATGCTCACTATCTCAGCTTTGTTCTCTGTCAGGAATAGGCAATACTATGCTATTAACTGTGTTTGTTCTCTGTCAGGAATAGGCAATACTATGCTATTAACTGTTTGTTCTCTGTCAGGAATAGGCAATACTATGCTATTAACTGTGTTTGTTTGTCAGGAATAGGCAATAATATGCTATTAACTGTGTTTATTTGTCAGGAATAGGCAATAATATGCTATTAACTGTGTTTGTTTGTCAGGAATAGGCAATACTATGCTATTAATTGTATTTGTTTGTCAGGAATAGGCAATACTATGCTATTAACTGTGTTTGTTCTCTGTCAGGAATAGGCAATATTTTTGCTATTAACTGTGTTTGTTCTCTGTCAGGAATAGGTAATACTATGCTATTAACTGTGTTTGTTCTCTGTCAGGAATAGGCAATACTATGCTATTAACTGTGTTTGTTTTCTTTATGTCTTACTAAACAAAGTATATTGTCTTGGCCAATGGAACTAGATAAAAGGCAGAAGTATTGCCTCCTGAAATTGGCTACACGAATGACATGGAATGCTTTTAATTGTTCCACAAAATATATTTTCTGAAACCATCATTACCTTTTTTCTTAAGTTCCACTTTCGTCTCAGCCACATGTCACTAATGATATAGTTCTGTTCGAATATTCTCATATTGTATACTGTCTCGTTGGGTTGTGTTATTTGTTACATTTACTTTTGAGAGAACTTTTGCAACATCAAACTTCTGGTTTACAAATGCATCTACGATGCACGTGTATGTAAATATAATTATATGATCCCAATTAAGCTTCAAATTAATAATAATAATAATAATAATAATAATACATTCCAAGAGGTTATCCTAAATTTCCAAATCAGTATTTCCCAGGTCTGGTCCACCCTTGTTGATCTTGGAATATAAATTTATGATCGATCATGTAATGAAACCGAGACTAAAAACTTGAGTTTTATTTAACATATAATTCCTTCAGATAATTTTACTTGAAAGTAGTGTTATAAATACGAGAAACTCTAATAGTGTGTCATGGTAATTTATTTTTAGAAAATATTTAATTAAAGGGCAACTCAAATGACTTATTCAATAAACTGTCTTTAAAGCAAAAAACAAATGATGAGGAGTTTATATTCCCAGTTCGCAGGTGGGCACAATAAGGCATACCCCAAAGCATACAAAATTAATCGTTATATTTACAGACATGTAATAATAGAAATGATGACAAGCATCATGAAAACTTTCTTTTCCTCACTATGCAGTTGGAGCATGTAGGGTTAACATGGACATATTTATTGAAATGATAAATAAAAATGCATGAAAGATTTTTCGTTCTGAAGGCGTTGGAGCAAAAGTATGGACAAATTCAAAAGTTGTATATATGTATACAATATGCAAAATTTGTATATATGTATACAAAAGTGTAAATTGATCAGTATGGTTTAGAGCATACTTATTTGGTAATGTAATAAATAATGATATACTAAGTGGTTGATGGAAGCGATGGGGTGTAAATCTGAGACAACTTCATGTAATCACAAAGTGGACAGGGAAAACGATATACTTCTAAAATAGTTTGATCTAAATAGAGCATTTCAGGTAGTATTTAGGCTTTTAGACTTCTTCTCTGTCAATTTACCGTACGTGAAAGCAACTTGAATCAATGTCTTTCATATTGTACAGTTAGTATGAGACTCCATTGGGACTGGTCCAGTACGTGAGCAGCACAAAATGAAACTTAACTGTTCTACCTCTATCTGATAGATGTTTACTCTCTTCACGGATATGTCAGAAACCACACAGTATAAAAAAAATTATCGCTACGACTATGACAAATGAATCAAAACTGAATATTAAATGAAAATCAACCCTCATCTTCTAAGCATGGCTTTTTACAAATCCATGCACAATTTTCATTTTTGTTTTGTTGAAACCAGTTATTGAGAAATAACAATCTGATGTTTTATTCCAAATGAAGAAAGAAAAATAAAAAAATTAATGGGAAAGGCCAAAATTGAAACGTGACTCGACAATAACTAATCTGTAACATATTGACTTCGGTATAACCATTTATCACGTATTGTTTCTTACACAACGACTTTGTGCCGATGATTAATCCAGATCAAATTTAATTAAATTCATTACAGACATCTCACTTCGATAAGTAAGAATTTAATTTCGAGATTTACAATGAAAAAGAACAGACACTAGACAATGTATTAAAAGTACCACTATAATTTAAAGCGGAGCTCTTCCAAAATTTGACAATTGTAATATTAATTGGTATGTACTTGTTGATAAGACTTATATAAAGTTGTATATATATCAAATAGAATCATTTTATGTTTCACACTCAGATTTAATCACACGTTGTATCTAAGATTCTCAAAGAATACCTTTTTGAACTGTATTTACATAACTTGACTGCTTTAATCCTTCCATTGGAATAAAAGCTAGAATTCAGATTGGTGTTTTAGGAAGACTATAAAATACATTTTGTGACATTTGGTCTTGTATGCCAATTCAAAATTAACCGCTGGAAAATTCCGCTGTAATTACTCATATATCTAAGATAATATAATTTGACAGAGAGTATGTCACTTTGGGTTCGATGGAGATGTACAAATACTTCTTTTTAATCTTTCTATTTTTATTTTGAAATTTACCATATGGAAGGAAATGAGCCACACACAATCTCAGTTTATCACAATGAAATATTATTCATTTCATCCTCTATTTTTTTACAATATATATCAAATGAAAACAGTACAAATATCGTCGAAGAATAACAGCAGCGGTAGATTTTTAATAATTTTAAAAGGTTTTTGAGGTTAAACGTAGTTCAAATGCAATACGGCATATTTCGATTACAAAATCTCTTTGCACTTGTCATTAAAAGATGGACTAATAAATCGATTTGATCAGACTTAAAAACAGGTTTCTTTAGTATTAACAATTAGGGAATAATTTTATCTTCTAAATGGTATGTGATATAAAAATGGGTGTATTTTCAAAACTCGTGTACAGTGTAACACACATATCTCCCATAATAATCGGGGCATTGTGTGCTCTTTCATTTTGTTTGTGCATAGTTCATGTTATTTTATAACAACATGTAGATTATTCGTTGCTCGACACACTCCTGGATTTGTTCTGTGGGTTTATATGGAATATTTTCCTTCTCCCTTTAATAACAGCTTGTTTAACTTTAATCATGATGAAACTTGTAAATACCTGTCTCTAGTATTTTCATTTAGGATGTTTTTATATGTCCTTCAAGGGTATATCAAGCAAATACTCTGACATTTGTGTGTCTACAGAAGCCACTGAAAAGGTTTTTGAACAATAAGTTGCTATAAGTGCCGCAAAAAGTTTATATCGAATCTTGTTATTTACATATTTTTAGGGCTAAAAGCCTGTAAGATCTTTTAATAACCTTCGAGTCATAAAATTGCACTGAAATAAAACAAACTTTCAATTGGAATAAACGCCTACTTAAACTCTGTCAAGGGCCTACAAAACGTTGATATTATGTAACTCCGATGACTTGCTTCCTGCAACGATGTCCTGTAAAACATGTGAGGAATTCTGCTGTCAGATATGGAGTAGAATGAATAGGGAACCCCTGTGTGTTCCTTCAGGGGCTTCTAAAGTGAATGATGAGATTAAAATTTAGTTTTATTTTTCTCTCCAAGTCTTTGCACCTACATTTCCCGCGTAACGCTGCCAGTACATTAATCTTAGTGAACACACTAACATAAACTTGTGTGCATAATCTCTAAGCACTCTTGTGGTTAGGGAAACACCAATAGTAAATAATGTATGAACTTTAACAGCATCTATTGTCGAAAAGGTGTGTGTGTACTGGTGGGGGTGGGGGTGGGGATGCGCTGCTGCTTCTACATTAATCGCTATACAGCTATTACTATTTCTACCAACTTCATTGACAAAAAAATCTGTTGAACACATTTTGAAAGAAGTAACCTCATATAAGAAGGTTTTTCGATTGCCTTGAAAGAATCAGTTTTTCCACATGTCTTTTTCTTACTTCACTTACAAAACAATTTGCAAATAAAAACAAATGAAAACAATAATGACACAAAACTGGAATCGGCATTGATATAAAAAAAGAATGAAGTCCTTAGTGTCACTGATTTATTTGCATAACCTCGTGTCACATATGATTAATAGTGCTTACGTAAAAACATTCTAAAGACAAATTAACTGTAAAGATACATACTAATCTCTGTATTAATACATCAACTTTGACATACTGGTTCGTTTAAAACACTAAATAATATATATATATATATATATATATATATATATATATATATATATATATATATATATATATATATATATATCTTTTCTTCTTCTGGTTATTTTCGATGGCGTGATATTATATCATGAACTTGGAATAAAGGTACCGTAATATGTTTCATTCGAATTATCAGTGGAAAATGGAAAACCGGACGGTGTAAAAGTTTCAACATAGCAGTTGGATAAACAAAGGGAGGAGTGACTGTTAAAGACATGAAATATATTGAAATATATAAAGCTATTAAACCCAACTGCTCATTGAAAACAAAAACTGTCCAAATATAGATTTTGTTGAATTTTTCTCAAGAATTCACGATTTTAAATATGAGTCACACAAAGGGAGATAATTTAATAAGAAACTCTGTAAATGCTAGCATTCCTCATTAATCAAGTTTATATTTTTCCTAAGAGAAAATTGCTTAAATGATTCTTGCACTGAGAATATTGAATTTACTGTAAATACAATAAAGTTATTTAAACCATATACAAAATATAATAATGGCAGTGTTTACCTGACAGGTGTGATATATATCGGAATGTTAATAATCGGTACAATCTCAGGATGAAGCTTGACACCACAAAGAAAAAGCTGTTGATTTTGTATATCGTCTCTTTAAAACTTTTAACACAGGTCTGTCATGTTATTCTAGAAGTGTGTAACTCGTTATGAAACAAAAACCAAATTGCACCGTTATACAATTGATTGACACAATATATTGTTATACAAGTCACGTGCAAGATAAGAAATAATTGGGGAACACATGAATTTTCATAGACTAAGATGTTGTTATACATCATCTCTGGTTAAATGTTTATTAAAATATGTTGTCTTTTTGTGACGTCAGAGGTATAATTAAATCAAATCTCATTTACATGTTTGAATTCATTTATTTTCGTGTTTCTGCTTAAAGTGACATATTCGTAAGTCCTTATATTCGTGGATTATGGAAGGCCTCCATTGTTGCCATAAAAGTAGTATCGTTCTTTGAGTCTTTAAATTCGTGGCTAGTACAAAAGTAGTAAATTCACAGTTATTAATTTGATATAATAATCATAGAAGCTGTATATTTTAATTGAATGACAAAGTTCTTGTATAGAAGATTTAGGTACAAGGTATTACTCTTATACAAGAAAATATCTATACACTTGACATTTGTTACAAAGACGTGTGAATAGAAGGTAAGTACCATACATACTCACTTATTAGTCGAGACCAACTGCATACAACATAGACCCTGACCTGCCGTCACATAATGCGCCGGCAGATCAGGGTCTATGTTGTTTGTTCTACCGATTATTTCTAACAAACTACATAGACCAAGATCTGCAGGCGCAGTTTGCGGTTGGATTCGACTTATAAGCGAGTATATACGTTAATCTATTCTTTTGATAACACTTGCAAAAAGGGTTTATCACTCAAAATGCCAATACAATTTTTGCCTTATGACCGCTACAGAATAGATCCTTGTTCAAAAAGCACTGCTTTTTCATGCTTTACATTTTGAGAAATAAAGACCAAATCAAAATCTTCATGTATGTATGTATTACTGCCAAACTGTCAGATACATGGAAAACATGGGTTTTGTGTATTAATTCTGGTTGATATACTCGGCCTGATTCATATTCCTAAGATAGTACTTACAAATCTAATTCAAATACAGTTCTAGTGGTGCTATGCTCCTTATTTCTTTGCTATCTTATTGTTGTCATTGCTCGTATTCGTTACACGTTTACTCTTTTTAATTCAGTTTAGCTCATATACTATATATGGTTACTGTAAACCTCTTTCCATATAGAAATGGAAATCAGTTAATATATTCACGCGCATAAGTAACTTAAACAGGTTCAATGGCAGGTCAGAGCAAGAGAAAGAAATTATTTAAAAATTTCTCGTGCCGTCACGAATGCCATTGAGGTTTTTGAAATATATATATATATATATATATATATATATATATATATATATATATATATATATATATATATATATATATATTAAATCGACTGCAATCAACCTCTCTCATAAATCCAACAGAGTTAAAACAACTTTGAAGAGAAAATTTGAATCATTAGTGCTTGTTTGTATACAGTTGAACGATCATCTGCGTTTATATGTTATGTTTTTAAAGTCTGTCTGCATTATATTTAAAACACACACACACAAACAAACACACACACAGAAACACTGCAAATATACACTTAAAAGTGAACACACCAACACAAATTTGCACATGTTTGAAGAGGAATTTCAGAGTTACACGTATCTCAAATGCTTTTTCATAGATGGGTATTGACAGATATAAGTAAAATTACACCAGAATAATCAAACATGCCTACGTATGCAGTAATGCTCGCATGTAGATATCTAAGCACGTCTTTTTGTTTTTGTTGGAATTACGACGCGTTAGGTACTGCTACAAAATGGCACTGATGAATTCAAATGATTCCAAGCAAAAACTACCAAAAATACTTTCGAAAGCTTTTTTGCAAATTTTGTTTCAAACCTTATATTCTCTTGTTCATGGATGGTTTGTTTGCCCAAATCACAAGGTATATAAAATATCTTCGCACAAAAATAAGGAAAATCTTCTGTAAAAGACTTATACGGTGGCATTTACTGAGGCTTCAGACAAGTTACATATATTTAAACATTACCTGCTAAGTATATCAATGAAGATTGATTACACAACGAATGCTGTAATTTACATTTGCCAAGGTGTAACATTTATTGAAAACGTTTTCTGTTTGAAATTTAATAGATATAAAGGGTTCATATTAAAAATACAACACTTTACTGTGACAACGTCGCGTTAATCAATAATAATTCCATAGCAATATTTATTCTCGCTGATGCATCACATACGGTTATTAAATTGGACAAAGAATGTTCTGCTTTCAAGGTAGACGTCTTTTAAAATTGATAAGTGTATGCACTAAAATCTGTATTGCTTCGTCGATACGTCGTAGTTATTTCATGTCATATCAATTAGGTTGAGGCAATCTGCTGTCGATCGAGGTTGATTATATGTCAGTCGTTTTCAAAAGCAAAAAATAAAACACGGAGGAGAATTAGTCTCGGTTTTAAATTGACCCAGTAAGATTACAGATTTTAATTAGGTGGAAAGTACTCAAGCTGTCTGGACAGTAGATTTACTAGCGAGCTGATTACTCAAGCAGTTCCTCTGCCCTCTTGTGCTTCTGAGAAAGCAAACAGTAATTGTGCATGACATGTAACGGTTTATTAGGTATTTTTATCCGCATCTGAAAGACATATCAACCTTAGTAAATCGTTCGTTTCATGGTTTTTGTGTTTGACGGCGCATCAACATATGACAGGTTATATCGTGCCGAGGCAACTGTGGTAAAGTGCCTTGCCCAGGAACTAACCACGGTAGGCGATCCGGTCTGGGCAAGATTCAAACCTTATCCTTCCTGTCACGAGTCTGACACGCTAACCACAAAGCCACCTAAGCTCTTTATAAAATCGTCCTATATAGAGAGAATATCTACGTGTTTTTTAAAGATATTAGGAAATATTTCACGAGTGAAGTGGAAAGATTGTATTGTCACTAGCGGCGAACCCATGACTGACAATACAAAATCTTTTCCTTTCAAGAATGAAATATTTCCTTATATTTACTCAAAAACCTTTTTTAAAGCACAAGTCTTCGATTTCCATGGATTTGTTTCTCCATTCTGTGTCAATGCGATTTAACGGCTGCATTACTTCATCGATTAAATGAAATTCCGAAATTTTACAATCATTTTAGGACAGCGACTTTTTTTTAACAAATTTAGATTGTACATATAATGCTTCAAATTGTGTATTATGCCAAATTTATGACTATTTTCATACGAAAATGAAGAACGTTTTATTTTCGTTAACACATTTCTTGCCCGGATTAATACAGTGAACATTGCTGTAGTGTAGAAACGTCACAGAACGGCCCAACAGACTTCAGAGGGTAACATCATTAAACAACAGATTTTAATGATTTTAAATTTAATTGAAAGGATTTTGTTTTCTATTTTTGTTTATTTCTGCATTCAGACGTGAATTTTTGAGTTAGCAAGCTTGCCGTCTATTTCGGTAACAGACGCTACACCCAAATTTCGATTGCCACTTAATTTCGGTTTGCAATCGCCACTAATCAATCCCTGATTTCTCCATCGTTTTCAAACATGATGATGATTGTGATGACAGTTAAAATTGCTAATTAACAATTTTATTACAAGATCTAATCAATAGTTTTTCTTAAAATTGTGTACCGTTTGTTGATGAGGGTAACAGGTATCCAATACTGTATGATTGAGGCAGAATATCGAATAGCAACAGGTCATGTAACTTCAGTCCCTCACAATTTGCATGATTCACGTGGAAAACTAATTATAAAAAAGTTAATACTTGAAGCGTACTTTTTGTTTTTTGGGGTTCATTTTTTGGCATTCTTGATGGCGCCTTCTCATTGATTACATAAATATGTACTAGAGGGTAAACAGGTTGAACACATTTTAAAATGTATTCATCCTGAGAGAGAGAGACATACAGACAGACAGACAGACAGAGACAGAGAGAGAGAGAGAAAAAGAGAGAGAGAGAGGAATGGTGGCAGAGAAAGAAGGAAAAAATAGAAGAAAAATGAAATAGCCCTATATATGGAAATACAGTTCTGAATAACATACATAACGGTACATATGCTTCTTAAATGGAACAACAAAGTAGTTCCAAAAGTGATCTCGCAACTGTGGCGATAAAAATGGCATCGTCATTATGGATATAGAAATTTTCTTCCACTGTTATATTTCAATATCTCATTATTAAATATATAATAAAAGCAGAGCTTCGCGAAGTTTTGATGATTTCAGCCTTCGGATATGTAGATTAGAGAGAAATGTCTTTGAATTAAAATACTCATGCAAACTTCCATTGTACATACCTGCTAGAGACATGAAATACAACCATGGATAGCATCTTTGTGTAATTAAAGACACTACAGAGGGCGTTGTACTTCTTTCGACGCTTCTTTGGATTTTAGCCTAACAATTGTGGAATTGTGCCTTGGAGCCAAACATATTGTCCTTATCACCCCAATCATGCCTTCGGTTGCAAGCAACACCTACATGATCGGAGAAAAAACAGCATAAGTTAACAGATATACAACATAAAAGTACAGATATGGAAACTCATTCAGGACAAGCTTTAGATATGCAAATGTGCTATGATTACAAACATATACAAATGTATGTCAATAACCACGCATGAAGGTCCCTAAAACTTCAAGAAGATTAACAAAGCGCATACTCCGAGATAATACTGCCTACTCATTTGGATATCATTTTATATACATATATAGAGTTTATTCTATAATGGTCATTGCTGAAATTTGTAGCACTATTTGTAGAGACATTCTTACTGTATTCTTACAAATATGCAATTGAACATTATCATTTTAAGAATGGGATCTCATATAAATGTTAAAACAGAGTTCGTGGTGGTGGTGGTTGTTTGTTTTTTTTTATGTTTTTTTTTTTTTGTTTGGCTTTGTTTTGTCTTGTTTTCAATAAAGGAAGCCTAAAAAAGAGTGTATCTAAAAACTCAAGTATAATATACCTGATGTAGTTCATGTAATTATTGAAGTATTACAACTTTCTGAGGTCACAAGGTCACATCGTGATACGTATTTGGTTGCAATTTCTTATTTGATTGCTACAAATACTACTATATTTAACTAACGTCATCATCAAAATCCGGTGACTCTGGGTTGGGGAACCATCCCTAAGACTTCCTTACAAAGGTAATTAGCATACAAAGATATAATTACTTAGGGCATGCATGTAGTAAAAGTAGCTGTAGTATGTTAGTATTTATTGTTTCATTTACCATATGGGACAAGTACATGAAATATAGAGATACATGTAGGATAGAGGAAAGAAAAAGAAAGAAGAATGAGTGATACGTACATGAATAGCTTCCATAACTCTTCACATGTAGAAAGTGCTCAATAATGGTTCCGTAATCAATAATGTTAAGTAGGAAACAAATATATTTGGATATATTTTTTAGTAAAATGGATCGTATTGTTGTTATTCCTCAATTATGTAACTAGCGCTTGATAAAAAAGCAGTCGCATATGTATGAGAGATAGCGATATATATATATATATATATATATATATATATATATATATGTGTGTGTGTGTGTGTGTGTGTGTGTGTGTAGCCGCGTTTAACGGCACCTCATCACAATAAGGGCTATATGGTGCCAACTAAAAGTAAAGTTCGAAAAGTCAACAGCATCTGTGATTTATGTCCATAACTTTGCTGTTATATAACATATGAATGATAGTGCTTACGTAAGAACACTGTATTGCCAAGTTGAACTTTATCGATAAACCCTCAATTCGATAATAAATACTTTAAAATAAATATTGATTTTCAAGTTAGTTTGAAATGCTCACGACTGTATATGTTTCATACAAATCAATAAAATGGGTTTGTTTCTCTTCATACTTGCTCTGGTGGTGCAGAATCGTGTAACAATATTGAGTTCAAAATGTTAAAAGGAATACTGAATGGGATAAGCTCTTCCTCCAACATAGAATACATATACTCGAAGGAAATGACATCGCCTGCAGGATTTTGTATTTCACCTGCACTACATGTGTTTCTCATATAGACCTGATCCAAGTTGTATAAACTTCAAAATCGTCTAACCTAAAAATATACTGCTCATAAAAATCAAAATGACATCTAACTTTCAAATTTTATTTCCTAACCTGATTATACAACATAGTTTCGGACTTAATTATTGGCTTTACGATCATAAGTTTAGATATATAATGATTTCAGTTTCATGCTGAAATATATAATACTATGGAGCTGAAATGTCCCAAAATGTAATCATTTCTTAACTTCTGTTGTAGTTTGTCACTGTTTCTGTCGTTAAGGTTTTAGATTATTATTATTATTATTATTAATTTCTACAGTCATGTATATTTGTGACATAAATGAGATATCTTAAACTATTGTATAACTTTTATTTTCGAATTTTTACTCTGGTGTTTTTGTACTTGATATATGTGACTTTGAAATTACACACCACCCTTTTGACACAAGCATAAATCGATATATTCCATATAATATCATTTTAAACCTCTTTTCATATAATTTATGGTACCTCTCCATGAACAACACGTCGTTAATTTGTCTCAGTTTAAGCGGTTTCCAACTTCGAGAAAATTTAAATCAAATATTAGTGGATATTAAACTGATATTTTTCTCACCGGTCTTGTGATAATTGCAGTAAAGGTACAGCTGAGTTGTTTGGCATGGAAATGTTTGGGATTACGTAAAGAGAAGGTCAAGAGGACAAGCTTTAAGCGCATTTTTTCTTGAATTCCACGTGTAACGCAGAGTTTATCTCTGAAATAAGACATACTTGAAGCATTAATGACGATGTTTGCCAGGAAAACTGGGCATCACAAGCTTTTCCTTTCATTGTTAAGCTTTAGTAACATACGTGAAGTTGTTAGGCATTAACGTGGAATTAGAGTATGATTTCCAATTGACATCGGTTGATAGAGCGCAAAGAAATCAATTACAACTAGCAAGCGCACTTGTGATTTAACCCTAATTACCAGTGATGGGAAAGTCTCAATATCAGCAATCTGAACCTCTTAATTCCCAAAACATTATTATTTACTGCAGTTGTCCTCTAAAGTTGCTCTTGAATTTGTTCTTGTGTTGATAAATCATTTTTATACAGGTGCTTCAGAAAAGAGGTCACGAATTAAAAAATTAAACTTTAGCGACCATGTGTTAAAGGCACGCATAACCAGTCAAGCAATTTTAGTAAATTTTATGAACATGGGGCAAAGTGAAATACATGTTTGCGTGCATGCCTATCTTATACGTATTACAGGTATTACAGATTGCACTCTTAAGAAGATACGAGTTTTGCACTCTTAAGATGCACAATCTGTTATATACAATTATATATATATATATATATATATATATATATATATATATATATATATATATATATATATATATATATATGTATGTATGTATGTATATAAAGTGAATACCGTTAAGTTGCACAGTTTTCTTCCCTTAACCTGGAATAATTATTTTCTCATTGGAGAGGTTATATGGGTGTTATTTGGGTAACCCATCCACGTGCATGGTTGGATATGAATTGTTACATCGATAATGTTGTTTGGAACGTTGAACATGGCTAAAGAGTACATGGAACTTTTTGCCCTAATATATTCCCAAGTAGTTGGGACATGGATTCATTGCCCATGAAATGATGCTACATAAATAAACAGACAGTCAACTGGAAGTCCCTACAATTTGTTTATTATGTATATTTATTTTATGCTAGTCAGTGAATTAATGATTTTCAAAGATAAGTAATTTTGATAATTTACTATTATCAATTTTATTTCTTCACTCAAGAACTTTTTTGTTTCAATAACATCGATAACATTATGACCGAAGATTTGCATCTGCTATCTCAATCGCCTTGTGCATTGGTAGCGTGTTGACCTCTCATGCAAGAAAGCCACGATTGAATGCCACTATGAACTTCATGTGGTTTTTTTCTTTGTTTTTTTTTTTTGTTGTTGTTGTTGTTGTTGTTGTTCCAAATGTTTTCCAAGTATGTGCTTTCTGAATTAGGAACGATAACTATCTTATGACTCATATTTACTGTACGAATGTACACAAAAACACAACAGAACATAAACGATAAACAGCTAACATTACCAGAAGAAATCTGCTACAATTTCTTATACACTTTAACGAGCCAACACATTTGAGAATAACATGAAATAGAACATTTGCCAGTTCCCAGCGAATAATAGATAGATTTCATCTCGTGGGTGAAAAACTCTCGTATTTTCACCTATCTGATGAAATATATCCGTTATTCATTCGATACAATCAAATATCCTACACCTCTATACATTCAACATTGCTTTCTTTTACATATCATTCATGTCACTTAATTCTTCCATGTACAGGTAGAATTTATAATCCAATAATCAAAATACTATTTTTATCTACTCTTAATTTCAAATTACTCCTGAATTTCTCCTGAATTTCAATATTATACTTAATCAGTAAGATCTTACCGAATAGCGTGACCTTGCTGCTGAACAGCGTACAATAATACCGCAAAGGTGTGTTTTACATCATGTTTTATTTTTTTATCTATTGTGGCTTACTTCAGTTTCTTTAGTTAAATAATTCTATTTCATCAATGAGACGTTACTATGAACTTTTCAAATTATCACATGATTACATTTTGACTCTAAATATACCTAATACTGAAAAATATGACTGACACAATACATTTTGACTCTAAATATACGTAATACTTGAAAATATGCCTGACACAATACATCTAGACTCTAAATATACCTAATACTGGAAAATATGACTGACACAAAAAGAATTGATTTAAATCAACAAACCTTTGAACTTCAGTGATCAAAGTTATCACAGAATATGGAATATAACAATTTAGCTTTCGTCGTTTAAAAGATAGACCGCAGGAGGCAATGCATGTCAAAAGCGTCTACTAACGTGTGGTAGATGACATGTTCGTTGACATAAAAGTACACTCAGGTAACAGTTTTTGGTGCATTTGTACTGGATTTATTTTTCTGACCTAAACTACACAGGAAACAAATACAAATTATGACTGTATCAGCATATATTAACCCACTTCCAGAATTATTCATCTAAGCTGGTATTACCTAGGTATAATTTGATATTATGCTAAAGAGTTTATTCTAAATCGATAGTCGACATTAATTAATGTGTCAATAGGGTAATTGATGACCGGTTTTGAAACTCTTTGCTCGACGTTTTTATACATTTCATGAAAAGCGTGAAGCCCCAGTGCAGGTAAGGATAGAGTATTTACGATTATAGTCACTGTTGTGTACCACTCTCCTTACCTAATAAAATTCCCTATTGAATAACAAGAACGTAATGCTCACACTTAAAAAATCGACATTGATTTATATTTAATAAATAGCATAGAAAAACGTTAACGATTTAATGTTACTCTATCCGTATCTATGTATGTATGTATGTATGTATGTATGTATGTATGTATGTATGTATGTATGTATGTATGTATGTATGTATGTATGTATGTATGTATATGTATTAATGTATGTAAGTATGCATGCATGCATGTATGTAAAAAAACTTACAATAATGGAATATAGAGTGGTACTTTAAATTAATTCACCTATTCTCTATTTGTGAAGAAATTTTTCAGTTTCTTTACGTAGTGGCGATGGAAGCAAAATAAATGTTCTTTCTTTCTGACGATATTTTCTTTTATATATATATATATATTTTTGTTATCAATGTCTGTTTTATGTTTGTCTTTCCTTCGTAGATATTTGAGCTCTTTGGGGTTCCTTTTACCTTGTTCTATTATCGGTCTAAGTTTCTCATCTTGTCGATGTCTAGAACCCATCATGTTCACAATCTTTTATTCTCTGTTTCTTTCACCATTTCCTTAGGAATTTTTCAGGAATCAGAATTAGATCACATGCATTAGCAGAGTCTTGATGATGATTATTTGCCGAAAGAAATGATAAAAGAGACGAGATTTGTTCTCTTCTGTGGACATCTTAAACCAAACTTGTTATTGAGTGTTATAAGCCATCAGGTAGTTGTACTTGTCTTCGAACACAGCAGAATATTTTTTCTCACTTTTTTTTTATCCATTTGATTTATTTGAAACCACAATGATTCTCTCTTTGAAAGCCTCTGGTATCACAAGAGGCCTTTTAAAATGGTTTTCTAGTTATTTTAAATGCAAAAGACAACGAATGATACTTCAGGGCGTTTATTGAATGGAGGTGTATTAGAGCTGGTGTGCCTCAAGGGTCGGTTTTATGTCCCTTACTTTTCTTGGTATATATAAATGACATTGTACATGATATACACTCCAATCATAGTTTATTTGCAGATGATACAAGTTTCTTTATTATAACCTCTAATCTGACTTGGAAAAAAATCTCAGTCGGCAAATAATTGTCTTGCATCTTTCAAACATTGTAAAACCGAATACCTTTCAATTTCTGAGACAATTAATAAACCCTTCCATCCACCACTATATATGCTGATCCATAGAATTAAGGAAGTTGACGCAAACAAACATTTTGAAGTATTTCTCTCCAATGAATGCTCATAATACAAACAAATAGACTATTTAAAAGACAAGGCACGGTCAAGAATTAATGCGTAAACTCAAATTCCGACTTGACAGGAAATCTTTAAGAATTATATTTACGTCTTATATACGACCTATTCTGAAAATATGGTAATGTGGTTTTAGACAACTTCACATTACTTGAGAAAAGTGAACTCGAAAAAATATAAAATGAGGCAGCCAAATTTGTGACTGGTACAACAAAATTATTATCTATCGAAGCGCTACACTGAGAAATAGGGTTTGAACATTTTAAATCCAGATAACAAAATACAAACTTGCACTTTTGTATAAAATAACAACTGGTTAAAGCCCTCCCCATCTTACATCTCTGATTACACCAGCGGTTAGGGATATTGCTCGCTATAACTTACGTAATGTAAACAATTTCCAATCAGTGCAAGCTAGAACAAGCTTCATTACAACTCTGTTTTTCGTTCGGCCATTCGAGAATGAAATACAGTATATATTGAGACTTGTCAAATTGACTCCATTAACAACTTCAAAATCACAGTAAATAATCGCGACACTCATGTGCCCAGACAATTTTATTGGGGTAGAAGGAAATTTCAAATTCTTCATGCCGACTTAGAACAAACTGCAGTTCACTTAATCAACATTTATTTACAAAGACTATAATCGGATCACCTCTAAGTAGCTGTGGATCTGTAGAAAATACAAAAGACTTTTTTATTTCTTGCGTTTATTACCAATAACAACGTATCGAAATGTTTCAATCTCTCACACCGTATGGCAATTTAACTCTAAATGCCATCTTGTATGGTGATACAACACGTCCAAAATGAAGTTAACATTCGTATTTTCGATGCTGTTCATAAATTTATTGAAAAGTCAAAAAGATTTACTTAAACGCACTTATTACTAACACGCATGCACTTCCACGTTTCTTGAACAGCTATAAACAGCAATTTCCCCGATTTTTTTCCCAAATTATTCGCCATCGCTTCTGAAACGAATCACTCCAGAAAGATACACTGTTGACTTTTAACCTCGCTTTTTTTTCTTTTTTCTGTGCCTCCCCTGTCTTTCTTCCCGATTTTCTCAATTTTCGAGACAATGTTCTACACATTTTAATTGATAATTTCTCCTTTTAACTTATTTCGTTTCTTAATCCTCGTCTTTCACCTACTCCCTCTTTGTTCATTCTCGTGCTAAATGCTACTTATTAACTAAGAGACTCTTCACTTTAACTATTCAGTCATTAAATTTCTTGCTTATTAAAACTTAATATCGTCCGCCATATATTCATATATTCGCATATATTTACACATATTTTATCGTCAAAGGAGAAGAACATTATAAGCCATTGACTTTCGTTCTAATCCTTGTACAGCTTGTAATCTCTAACTACAAAATTTATGAAATAAAATATGTTTAAAGAAATCTATAGTTTATCGAGTATACTGATTGAGAAGATCACTCCAGTTGACGTGGTTACATTCTGTAATTTTTCGGAAATATTCAACTTTGTGTGCTTTGTGTGAGCTTCGGTAAGAAGTTGGTTTAACAATGTGTGACGAATTAGTAAATTGTTGACAAAGCAGCAAAACCTAATACAGTCTAATAATCAGCAAAGAGTGTCAGAAAAAAAATGGATGAAATAAATTACAGTTTATTATCGCCAATGGCGAGGAGATAATAACAAATATCCAGATATACTTTTGAAGAATCTCCGGAAATGACAGAACTATGTTTAACTAGTAGATATGTATAAACAGAAGTCAGCACCATAGCAGGGTGCATGTCCCTTGTTGACGCCTGATGGATTCAATTACACAGTGAGGATGGAGTTACAATGGCGAAGGTCGGTGCCAGTGTATATGATTCGCCGGAATCGGACCAAATTTTGTCATGAATGAGGAAGTGATTCATAAAGAATTAGCAAATGACAAACACTTAGATAAATGACAAAGCTGTATAATATACAGTAACTCCAAGAAGTATAAACAAGAGTGGTGCACATACCACATACCAGGAAATGTATATTTTATGAACGAATGAACAATAAAAACTAACCCGGATTATCTCTTCATTGTAGGTGCTATTAAGCATTTTTAGTTATTACAAAACATTACTTTTTCGTTGGTTTTAACGGCACTGTTAACACATTCTTGGCTATATCATACCGACTAAATGGCAGTTAAGTGCCCTTCCAAAGGACATACAGAGACAGCCAACCCAGGTTGGCCCTGGCGGGTATTGAACCTGTGAACCTTGGATTACTAGTCCGAAGCTCTACCAACTAAGCTAACACGGCTACCCGATGTTTATAAAGATAACATTTTCCATGTGTTTGTGGCCCATTGACATATCCAAATGTTCAATGAGATAGTGCGGGAGAAATTATCAAAAGTTATTATCAACATTTTGACTCTGTCTTAACTTTCAAAACGCATTCAGTCCGTGACCTAAAGGATTAAGTCACCAAGAGAAAGATAAAATAGTACATAGCTTTAGAAAAGTTTTATTTGTCAGGTAAACGGGTGTGTGTATAGTGCGTTGTCGTGGGGTGGGGTGTCTCCAATCGTAGAATTTATTTTGTAATACTGACTTGAAGAAAAACACTGTACATTTTTCTACCAAATGGAATTACCTTTGTCATAGCGAAAGTTTTTACACATATTCTCGAATTTGTTTGGAAAAAAATATTTCTTCTTTGTCTTCTAGGTTTCAACCATTTTAAACAACTCGACTGGTTTTAAGATGTAGGTTCACGACAAGGTCGGTGATTTTTAATTGCTCCTTGAGCAATGAAGGTCAATATGCCTAACGAGCATTGTGACTTAGCTAGGCTTTGAACAACATTAAACTTTCCTATGCGCATTATGCGACGGCACATCAGGGTCAATGTTGTTTGCAGTTGGTTTTAAGTTATAAGCGAGTTTAGACGGTCAGTAAAAGAAAAGAGTACGAGATAAAATTTGATTTCGTATCAAATTAGATTCAGCGGAGAACCGATATTTTGAGATTCTGAAAATATTTTCCATTCCCAGCAACATTTCTTTCAAAAACCAGTAAACACTCACTATTTACCTTCTCTTATTGAAATATCATAGCAATGTATAAAATGTTTTGAAATTAATGGAAGTCTTCACAAACACTCACAAATGTATGCATATCAGCGCATAGGTGCGGTGTGCTAGCATATCTGTACCTGACCGTACGGAATGCAGATAGATATATTCATCATACAACCAGATTAGCTTAATTAAGTGTACTTTATCGGCGTAGCCACGCAGAAGCAAGAAAACTCTAGCTTTCAAATATTTTACTTTGTTTTACTCCTAAATCTGGGTGTACCTCAGACTCTGCAAACGAAAGTTTTATGTTGTTCAAAGCCTATAGCTAAGTCAGGATGCTTTTTATTAAAAGTAATGATCATCTTCACCTTTATTACTCAAGAATCAATTTAAAAAGCACTGACTTTTCCATGAATCTACATCTTAAATCCAATCGAGTTATTAAGCTCTTTCTTCTATCTTCGGTAGAATCATAAATTCATTTTTGTTGATGTGTTGCACAATTGGCAAAATGAGAAATAACTTTCAAAATTGCTATAATTTGTACAAAATAAAACATTAATTGTATTGTATTTAAGGGGCATTTATTAAACTATTTTTTTTAAATTTTTTTGTTGTTTCTTTTATTGAGTGGTCACAAGACCAAATGTCCTTTGGATAAACCATTAGCTGGGCTGAATACTGTTTCTGCAGGTCCTGTTTTAGCTTCAATCTCTACTGTATTTTTCGTTTCACTACCTTCTTGTGAAATATACGGCCCTGTAATTGCACCATGATTGGAAAATCAATATGATAAGTTTAATTCAGTATTTAATTGGTAGCGGAGAACACAGGTATGTCAGCGTTATCAATGTTTAGTTAGGAACTACACAAATACATTTTATTGTCAATGGGCGATATTTCACTTTGAAGAACTCCTTAAGTTACTGTCAAAACACGACACGATTCTGTTCGTAGCTGTTACATGCTATTTGAAAGTGTCTCCCACAGTCAATGGTCTTAATTCAAAGTTACAACTTCAGGACAAGATAATAGCGTACGTTGACGCTTTTGCGGTATTACTGATGACTGGGGATAACACGGGATAGGGTGCATAATAAATTACTCTGTCTCTCTCTCTCAATCTCTCTCTCTCTCTCTCTCACACACACACACACACACACACACACAGACACACACACAAACCACACAAACCGCTCATTGAAATTTGACTAGGTCACATATTCACGTTCATATATTTGCATATTTTAATATTCATCGTTTTTTGCAAAACTTATCAGTTCAGAAACTTTCCAAACGAATAAATAAAGGATAAGACTGGTTATTGTATCAAGCAATGCAAACAAGAAAAAAGTAGTGCATATGTGTTGTTTAAAATGGTTGAAACATAAAGGAGAAAGAAGAAATATTATTTTCCAAAAAATTCGAGCATATGTGTATAAACGTTCGCTATGACAAAGGTAATTCCATTTGGTAGAAAACTGTTGAGTGTTTCTTCAAGTTAAGATTGCAAAGTCAATTAAACGATTGAAGACACCACACATACATCCTTATACGTGACAAATAACACTTTTCTAAAGTTGTGTGCTATTGTATCTTTCTCTTGGTGACTTAATCCTTTGGGTCACGGACTGAATGCGTTTTGAAAGTTAATAATGAGTGAAAATGTTGATAATAGCTTTTGATAATTTTTTTCGCACTATCTCATTGAACATTTGTATGTGTCAATGGGCCTCAAACACATGGAAAATGTTATCTTTATTAACAAAGGGGAGCCGCGTTAGCTCAGTTGGTTGAGCTTCAGACTCGTACTCCAAGGATCACAGATTCAATACCCGCCCAGGCCAGTCTGGGTCGGCTGTCTCGGTGTGTCATTTGGAAAGGCACTTAACTGCCAATTTGTCGGTGTGATATAGCTAAGAATACGTTAAAATAGACGTTAAAACAAACAAAACAAGTAATGGAAATTATATAATAACTAAAAATGCTTTATTGCACCAACAGTGAAGAGATAATACAGGTTACGTTTTATTATTCATTCGTTCATAAGATATATATTTCCTGTAATGTGGTATGTGCACCACTCTTGTTTTTACTTCTTGGAGTTACTGTATATTATATAGCTTTGTCATTTATCTAGTTGTTTGTCATTTGCTTATTCTCTATGAATCACTTCCTCATTCATGACAAACTTTGATTCGGTTCTGGAGAATCAAACACAAGACAAAGATATGTGGCAAAATTTAACCAACCTTCACTCGCATAGGGTAAATTTATTAATTGTCAGAAATAGCAATAACATTTACGAATGCAAAACAATCAGCCATACATAGCAACATTCCCCATCAATACAACCCGTATTAGACAAATTAAATGCATGACCTTTTCCTATTAAACTGCAAAGTTTACAATTTGGTAATCGGTGACAATAAAAATAAATAAATTTGAAAAAAACTTACCGTTTATACTCATGTATAAGTTGAGTCTAACTGCAAACAACATATGCCCTGATCTGCCGTCGCATAATGTGCCGACAGATCTGATCTATGTTGTTTGTTCTACTAATTACTCCTAACAAACTGCATAGACCTAGATCTGCCAGCGCATTATGCGACGGCAGATCTGGGTATGTGCAATTTGCAGTTGAACCCCACCTATAAGTGAGTATATACGGTATATTTCTCATATTCTTTGCACTCTTTTCCAAAAAATTGAAGAAGGTAACCCGGCCAGCCGGGGTGATTTTCTCATTCACAGTGCACTCGATTAGCGATAGAATTAATTTAAACATTTTATTTCATAAATTTGTAGTTGAAGATTACAAGCTGTACAAGGATTAAAATGAAAGTCGATGGCTTATAATGTTCTTCTCATATGACAATACAAAATTTGTAAATATATGTGAATATATGAATATATGGTGGACGATATTAAGTCTTAATGACTGTTATGTATATTTAATATATGATGTGTGTTTAAATCTTGTCCATGAAGATAAGTTGTACTTTAGATTCTAATCACTTGTACACAGAATGTTTACAAGCATATGAGTTCAAGACCAGTCTTCTTGGCAGTTAGACTGTTCTTTTTCCCATTGTATTTCTTCACATCCTGTTATGATATAGGTCAAGTGCAAATGTGTATAACTAGGGATTTGGTAAACAAATAATTCATTGCTGTTTAGGTCAGTCTGTGGGAATCCATTTGAGATCAGATTTTACAGTTTGTGTCGTTGAAATCAGATATAATTCGAGAAGAATTATCTATTTAAGATATTCGTTGGAAATTACTAAAGTGCTCATTTACTTTTGAAATAATACATTACTTTGGAGTTTTGTGAACTAATAATTCAAAGACATTCTGGATTGTATCATTGTGTAATATCAGGACATTCAAGACTATTAGAACTCATTCGGAACATTCTATATTTTTGAACTTGTGATTAGGACATACAGGATTATTTGGAATTTGATTCACAAAATATTGTAAGTATCTCTTGAATTTTACTTTGTGTTGTAGGGAAATAAATTGGTTGTTTATATTACTTACATTGTGGGCTTCACTTTATTTCTGTTACATATTTTTTAAGACCTAGAGTCGTAACATGCCCTCAAAATTGAATCATTCAATAGTCAATAGAAAATACGAATGTTTACTTCATATGGAAGCGTTGTATCACCACACAAGAAGGTATTTAAAGTTAAATTACCATATGGTGTGAGAGATTGAAACATTTCTATGAGTTGTTATTGGTAATAAACGCAAGAAAAAAAAGTCTTTTGTACTTTCTACAGAGAGTTGATCCGATTATAGTCTTTGTAAATAAATGTTGATTAAGTGAACTGCAGTTTGTTCTAAGTCGGCATGACGAATTTGCAATGTCCTCGTACCCCAATAAAAGTGTCTGGGAACATCAGTGTCGCGATTATTTAATGTGATTTTGAAGTTGGTAATGGGGTCAATTTGACGAATCGCTATAGGTAATGTATTCCATTCTCGAATGGCCGAAGGAAGAAACGAGTTGTAATAAAGACTTGTTCTAGCTTGTACTGATTGGAAATTGTTTACATTACGTAAGTCATATTGAGCAATATCACTAACAGCTGGTGGAATCAGAGATGTGAGATACGGAGGGATTGAACCAGTTGTAATTTTATACAAAAGCGTCAGTTTGTGTTTCTGTCGTCTGGTTTCAAGAGTTTCAAATCCTATTTCTCTCTGTAGTGCTTCAATAGATACTAATTTTGTTGTACCAGTCAAAATTCTGGCTGCCTCATTTTGTATTTTTCGAGTTCACTTTTCTCGAGCAATGTGCAGTTTTGTCTCAAACCACATAGCCATATTTCAGAATACGTCGTATAATAGACGTAGATATATTTCCTTAAGATTTCCTGTCAAGTTGGAATTTGAGTTTACTCATTACGTTAATTCTTGACCAAGCATTGTCTTTATATAATCTATTTGGAATTTGAGTTTACGCATTGCGTTAATCCTTGACCAAGCATTGTCTTTTATATAATCTATTTGTTCGTGCCATGAGCAGTCGTTCGAGAGAAATACTCCACGATGTTTGTACGCGTCAAGTTCCTTAATTCTATGGTTGAGCATATATAGTGGTAAATGGAAAGGTTTATTAATTTTCTCAGAAAGTGTTAAGGATTTAGTTTTAGAAGGGTTGAATGATACAAGACAATTATTTGCCCATTGAGAATTGGTTTTTCCAAGTCAGAGTAGAGGTTATGATCGGTTATGAGGGGATTATCTACAATTAGAAAGAGACTTGCATCATCGGGAAAATAAACTTCGATTGTAGTGTATATCATGTACAATGTTATGTGTGTATATCAAGAAAAGTAAGGGACCTAAAACACGTCCACGCCGAAAAAGCCCGCAAGTATCACTCGTTGTCTTCTGCTCTAAAGATAATAACTATGATATCATTTTAAAAAAGACCTCCTGTGATAACATTAGCTCTCAACAATAGAATCATTGTAGTGTCAAACTCTACAATCGAAAAAATGAGAAAATAAATTGTCGCTGTCTTTGAAAACAAATACAACCACCTGATGGCTTATAACACTCAGTAACAAGTTTGGTTTAAGAAGTCCACAAAAGAGAGTAAGTCTGGTCTCTTTTATCAAATCTTTCGAGAGATAATCATGATTATGATTATGTTAGTGCATGTGATTTCATTCTATTTTCGGAAAAAATTACTAACGAGATGGTGAACGAAATACAGAATACAACACTGTGAACATGATGGGTTCTAGACATCGGCAAGGTGAGAAACTAAGACCGATAATATAACAAGGTTAAAAGAACCCAAAAAAGGAAATATCTGCGAAAGAAAGACAAAAATAAAACAGGCATTAGAAAAATTTATATGTAAACAAAAATAACACTTGAGGAAAAACAAAATTTGTCTTGCCTCCATACTGGAAAATCTCTTTACAACTAGAGAATATGTATCGTCTGAAGAAAAAAAAACAAGAAGTAAATTTATTTAAAATACAAATATATAGTCCATTGTTGTAAGATCTTTACATATATACATGCATATATACATGCATACATACATACATACATACATACATACATACATACATACATACATACATACATACATACATACATACATATGGATAGAGTAATAGTAAGCCGTTTAACATATTTCTGTGCTATTCATTAAATATAAATCCGTGTCTATTGTTTATTTTGTAGTGTGAGCATTACGTTCTTGTCATACAAAAGGTATTTTATTAGGTACGAGTGGAACACAACCGTGACTATAAACTTAAATGTCCTATCCTTACCTGCACTGGGGTTTCACGCTTTTCATGATATGCATAACATTTACTCTTGGCAAAACGTCAAGCAAAGAGTTTCAAAACCAATCATCAATTACCCTATTGACACATTAATTAATGTTGACTATCGTGTTAGAATTAATTCTTTCAAATTATAGTTTGATAATATCAGCTTAGATGAATTGTTCTGGAAGTGGGCTAATATATGCTTATAAAGTCATAATTTGCATTTATTTCCTGTGTATTTTAGATCAGAAAAATAAATCCTGTACAAACGCACCAAAAACTGTCACCGGAGTGTGCTTTGTTGTCATCGAACATGTCATCTACCACACGTTAGTAGACACTTTTGACATGCATTGCCTCCTGCGGACTATCTTTTAAACGACGAAATCTAAATTGTTATATTCCATATGCTGTAATAACTTTAATCACTGAAGTTCGAAGTTTTGTTGATGTAAATCAATTCTTTTTGTTTCAGTCATATTTGACAGTATTAGGTATATTTAGCATCAAAATGTATTTTGTCAGTCATATTTTAGAGCACTATGTATATTTAGAGTCAAATTATATCCATGTGATAATTTGAAAATTTCAAAGTAGTGTTTCATTGATGGAATAAAATTATGTCACCAAAGAAACCAAAGTAAACCACAACAGATAAAAAATAAAACATGATGTAAAACACACCTTTGCGGTCTTACTGTACGCCGTTCAACATCAAGGTCATGCTATTCGGTAAGATCGACTGGTCTTACTGATTAAGTATAATATTGAAATTCAGGAGAAATTCAGGAGTAATTTGGAATTAAGAGTAGAGGAAACAGTGATTAGTTTTTGGGTGATAAATGCTTCCTGTACATGGAAGAATTAAGTGAAATGAATGATATTTATAAGTAAGCAAATGTTAATGTATAGAGGTAGAGGATATTTGATTGTATCGATTGAATAACGGATATATTTCATCGGGTGGCTGAAAATATTAGAGTTTTTTCACCCACGAGATGAAATATATTCGTTTTTCGGTGGGAAAACCAAACTTTCTGTTTGTTTTATGCTCAAACGTGCTGGATAGCTAAAGCGTTTAAGAAATTGAAGTAGCAGATTTCTTACGGTAATGTCAGCTGTTCATGTTCTGTTGTTTATTTATTTATTTATTTTTTTTGTTTTTTTTTTATTATTGGTTTTTGTACGTTCGCCACAGTAAATACGAGTAATATCATCGTTCTCTTTCCTAATTCAAACTAAGAAAGCACATCCTTGGGGGAAAAAAAACCCTACATGAAGTTCATAGTGGGATTCGACCTTTACTTGCATGATAGGTTAACACGCTACCACTGCACCACGTGATTGACCACGTAGCAGATGAAATTCTTTGTCATAATGTTATCGATGTCTTATAAAAAAAAGTTCTTGAGTGAAGAAATTAAATTGATAATAGTAAATTTTAAAAGTACTTCTCCTGTAAAAGCAACTAATTCGCGAAGTAGCATAAAATAAATCTACTTAATATACAAATGACCTACTAAAATATAGAGAGAATGACAAGGTTGATCGGATACCATTTATCTAGATCTACCATCCAGACAACCCCAAAGTAAGCAAAATCACGCAGAAACACTGGCCCATCGTGGAATCTTGTGACGCACTAAAGTTAACCCTCGCGAACAAACCAGTAGTAGCTTGTAACCTACTGCAGACCGAAAAACCTCAAAGCCATCCTAGTCAGAGCGAAGCGAACGCCAATCACAAACCAAGACCACCCTAGCAAATCTGGTCCCTGTGGTGGTAAAACGTGCAACAATTGTCAACATATGATAGAGACCAGCACAATCTTTAGCACAACGTTGAGCGAAAAATTGAACATACATGGTCCAAACAGAACGTGCAAAACAGAGAATGTAGTTTATCTCATCACATGTAAGATCTGCGGCCTTCAGTATATCGGAGAAACTGAAAAGCTACACAAAAGTATCAATCTTCACAGATCTAATTGGATGACAAATAAGCTGGATAGAAGTCCAGTTGCAGAACACTTTTCTTCTCTTGGCCACACTTTCAGTGATGTAACACTGACTACAATTGCTCACAATCTCAATTGGAGTTCCGAAACCAGGAAAGAAAAAGTATCTTACTGGATACGCCGCCTTAGAACACTGAAACCAAGCTGCTTAAACCATCAAGACTAGAAATAACAACCACACGCAAATAAAATCGTCATCTGTTTACAGCCACCACATTTTAAATTAAATAATTAATTCATTTTTCCCATTATTTACTCTCTCACCTTACTACGGTTTTTTGTAGTTCTTCCAGGTATTATTATTGCTATGGTCGTTAATCGCCCTACGAAAACAATTAAATATCTGAGATATAATCTACGGTTACACCAATTTACGTGAAATAACAGACGGCGATATGGCTCATCTCGTTGTAAGTCAAAACCAATTAATTTACGGCATCAGCAGTCGAGTGGAAGCCAACTAGACGACACATCAGACATTTTAAAGCTTTAATTCCCGTAGAAATAGTTATGTAAACTTTTATAATTTCAACGCTTTTTGTGTTTATTGTTTGTCTTGTCTCTGTTTTGTGTTTGCCTTTGAAAAAGACTCAATGAGAGTCTAAAGCGCTTAGGCAAGTTGAAAATTAGTTTTGCACAGTTTATTGCGTTTATATATATAAGCAATTGCTAGACTGATTGTACGTACATTTAAAACAAGGTCGTTAGAGTTTAATTTTTATTACGTCACCTCCTTTTTTGAAGCACCTGTATAATAATTGATTTATCAAAACAAGAATAAATTCAAGAGTAACTTCAAAGGACAACTGCGGTTTATAATAATGTAAGGCGAATTAAGAGATTCGGATAGCCGTAATTGAGACTTTCCAATCTCTGGTAATTAAGGTTATATCACAAGTGCGCTTGATAATTGTGATTGATTTCTATTTCGCTCTATCAACCGATGTCAATTGGAAATACGACTCTGATTCCATATTCATGCCTAACAAGCTTCACGTATGCTATTAGAAAGTTAGCAATCAAAGATACAGATTGCGAAGCCGAGTTCTTCGAGCAAACGTCGTCTTTATGCTTCATGTATGTTTTCGTGCCGAGATAAACTCTGCGTTACATGCGGAATTCAAGAACAAAATTAACTTAAGACTGGTACTCGAGACGTAATCTATACGCGACCTGCAATCCCAAACATTCCCGTGCCACACCATCCAACTGTACCTTTGCTGCAATTTATCACAAGATCGGTGAGAAAAATGCCAGTTTAATATCCACTAATATTTGATTTAAATTTTCTAGAAGTTGGAAACCGGCCAAACCGAGATAAATTAACAATGTTTTGTTCATGGAGAGGTACCATAAATTATATAAAAAGAGGTTTAAAATGACATTATTGGGAATAGATCGATTTATGCTTGTGTCAAAAGGGTGTTATGTAATTTCAAAGTCACATATATAAAGTAGAAAAACACAAACATAAAAATTAGAATATAAACATTATACTATAGTTTAAGATATCTAATTTATGTCACGAATATACTGGTATATATACAACACATGTATTGCATGTGACATACAAAATCTTAAAGGCGATGTCATTTCCTTCGAGTATATTTATTCTGTGTTGGAGGAAGAGCTTATACCGTTCAGTATTCCTTTTTTACAATTTGAACTAAATATTATTATACGATTCTGCGCTACTAGAGCAAGTATGAAGAGAAACAAACCCATACAGTCTTGATCGTTTCAAACTAACTTTAAAATCAATATCTATTTTAAGGTATTATTATAGAATTGAGTGTTTATCGATAAAGTTCAACTTGGCAATACAATGCTCTTACGTAAGCACTATCAGTCCTGTGTTATATAACAGCAAAGCTATGGACATAAATCACTGATACTGTTGACTTAGTTATTTCTTGTATCAATGTATTATCACTTTTTGAGTCACACAATCGTAATGCTTAAAGTGATCAATTTTAGATTTCTTCAAGGTTGGTTAGTTTTCTATTTTGTTGTAGACGTGTAAGTTCTATTGTAATACAAACAAACGGAAGAATACATTTAAGTGGTGTCAGAAATTAGAGAGATGTGAAACTCTTTCTTTAAATTGCTATAGAAATCTTGTTTTATATGAGATTACTCGTTTTCAAATGTATTCATTCATAATTTTGTTTAGCATGCATACATTGTGATTGGATTAAAATCAATAATAGATGGGAGGCATATACAAATATCATGTATTTTACATTTTTCGAATTTTACCTTTAGTTGGCACCATATAACCACTATTATGCTGAGGTGGCGTAAAACGCTACATACATACATACATACATACATACATACATACGTACATACACACATACATATCACTGTCTCCTCATAAATATGCAGCTACTATTTTTATCATACGGTTGTTACATAACTTAAAGAACAACAATTCGATCAACTTCTCTATAGATTATACCCAAATAGGTTTGTTTCCTACTTTAAATCATTTATTATGGAATCATGAGTGAGCACTTTCTGTGTGAGTAGAGTTAGGAAAGTTACTCATGTATGTATAATTAATTCTTCTTTCTTTTCCTTTCCTCTATCCTACATGTATCTCTACATTTCTTGTACTTGTCCCATATGGTAAATGAAAGAATAAATGCTAACATACAAGCTACTTTTACTACATACATTCCCTAAGTAAGTATATCCTTGTATGCTAATTACATTTGTAAGGAAGTCTTAGGCAGGGTTCCCCCACCCAGAGCTACCGAATTTTGTTGAGGACGTTAGTAAATATAGTAGTCGTTCTAGCAATCAAATAAAAAGCTGCAACCTCATACGTATCAATGGTATGGAAAAGAACTGTTACTCCGTATTACGGCGTGACCTCAGAAAGTTAGAATACTTCAATCTTGACAAGAACTCCATCAGGTATATAATATTTGCCTTTTTAGATACACTTTTTTATGCTTCCTTCGATTGAAATGTTCTTATTTTAAATTTTAAAAATAAATGTATTCAACATTTATATGAAATCCCCATCTTAAATTTATAATGTTCAATTGCATATTTGTAAGAATACAGTAAGAATGTCTCTAAAGATATTGCTATAATTTTTATCAGCTACACATTATAGAATAAATTCCATTGATTTATATAAAATTATATATCCAAATGTGTACGCATTCTTATCTCGGAGTCAGCGCTTTGTTAATCTTCATGATGTTTTAGGGACCTTCATGCGTCGTTATTTATAGATATAACAGTATATATTTGTAATCATAGCACATTTGCAGATCTAAAGCTTGTCCTGAATGAGTTTTCATGTCTGTACTTTTACATTGTATAGCTGTTAACTTATGCTGTTATTCTCCGATCATATAGGTGTTGCCTTCAACCGAAGGCATGATTGGGGTGATAGGAACAATATGATTGGCTCCAAGGCACAATTCCACAATTGTTTGGCTAAGATCAAAAGAAGCGTCTAAAGAAGTACAAGGCCCTCTGTAGTGTCTTTAATTACACAAAGATACTATCCATGGTTGTATTTCATGTCTCTAGCAGGTATATACAATGGAAATTTGCAAGAGTATTTTCTTTCAAGGGCATTTCTCTCTAATCTACATATCCGAAGGCTGAAATCATCAAAACTTCGTGAATTTCTTCATAATAACATATTGAAATATACCAATTTTTTTTTTATCGCTGCAGTGGCGATATCACTTTTGGAACTACTTTCTTTTTCCATTTAGGAAGTATATCTGCCCTTATGTATGTTATTCAGACGTGTATTTCCATATTTAGGCCTATTAATTTTTTTCTTCTTCTTTTCATTCTCTGTCTCCCACCCTTCCTATCTCCTCATCATGATGAAAAGATCTTTAAATGTGTTAAGACTGTTGACCCTCTAGTATACATTTATGTAATCATTGACAAGGCGCCATCATATAGGCCTAAGACAATAAACCTCAAACAAAATAAGTACGCTTCAAGTATTAACTTTTTTATAATTAGTTTTCCACATGAATCATTCAAATTGTCAGTGACTGAAGTTATGTGACCTGTTGCTATTGAATATTCTGTGTCACCTATGCAGTATAGTATATACCCGTTACCCTCAACGACAAACGGTACACATTTTTAAGAAAAAATCCTGATTATATATAGTACTAAAATTGTTTAAGTAGCGATTTTAACTGTCATCACAATCATAATCATGTCTGAAAAAGATGGAGCAATCAGACATTGATTAATTAAGATTGCAAACCGAAATTAAGTGACAGTCGATATTTGTCTGTAGCGTCTGTTACCGAAATAGACTGCAAGCTTGCCAACACACAGAAATTCACGTCTGAATGCAGAAATAAACAAAATTCCTTACAAATAAATTCACAAATATTAAAATATATTGTTTAATGATGTTACGCTGTGAAGTCTTTTGGATCATTCTGTCATGTTTCTACATAACTTCCACCCCAGTAATGTTCACCGTATCAATCCGCGCAAGAAACATGTTAACGAAAATAAAAAATCTCTTCATTTTCGTATGAAAACAGTCATTAATTTGACAAAATACACAATTTGGAGCATTATGTGTACAATCTAAATTTGTAGAAAGTCGCTGTCCTAAAATTATTGTAAAATTTTGGAACCTTATTTTATCGATGTATTAATGCAGCTGTTAATTGCACTGACACAGAATGGAGAAACAAATCCATGCAAATCGGAGATTTTTGCCTTAAAATATATATAATAATAAAAACTGTACGTTTTTGTGTAAATATAAGGAAATATTTCACACGTGAAATGGAAACATTTTGTATTGTCGCTCGTGGATTCGCCTTTCGTGACAATACAATGTTTCCACTTCACTCGTGTAATGTTTCTTTATATCTACTCAAAAAACGTAGTTTCCTAGATATATATATATATATATATATATATATATATATATATATATATATATATATATATATATATATATATATGAAGATTTTATAAAGAGAAAGGGTGGCTCTGTGGTTAGAATGTCGGAATCGCGACAGGAAAGGAAGGGTTCGAATCTTGCCCAGATCAGACCGGATCGGCCGCCGTGATGAGTCCCTGGTCAAGGCACTTTACTATAGTTGTCTCGGCACGATATAACCTGCCATGTGTTGATGTACCGTTAAACACAAAAACCAAAAAACAAACGATTTTCAAAGGCTGATATGGTTCGCTTCAAAAGATATCGAGAATCGTGCACCATTTTGTATCTAATAAATACTGAAGTGCCCATCCTAAGTATATGTTAAAGTAATTTCCCTTTATTACTGTGTTACTAACTGCAAATCAGTCCTTCCTCGCCTCCACACATACGTTTAGGGCTGAAGATGTTTCAGCTACTGCCGTTTTTGTCTCGAGTCTTTCCGCTGTGGACACAATGCAAAATAAACCGTTACAAGTCGTGCACAATTACTGTTTGTTTTTCCCGAACCACAAGAAGGCAGTGGAACTGCCTGAATAATCAGCTCGCTATTAAATCTTATGTCCAGACAGTCTGAGTACTTTCCACCTAATTAAAATCTGTAATCTTAAATATATGAATTAAAAAATGAGGCTGATTTGCGTCGTGTTTTATTTTATTTTTTTATTTTTTATTATTATTTTTTTTTTTTTTCGTTTTAAAAACTACTGACATATAATCAACCTCTATCGATAACAGATTGCCTCAACCTAATTGATTTGACATGAAATAACTACGACGTATCGACGAAGCAATTAAGATTTTAGTGCATACACTTATCAATTTTAAAAGACGTCTACCTTGAAAGCAGCACATTCTTTCTCCAGTTTAATAACCGTATGTGATGCATCAGCAGTAATAAATATTGCTATGGAATTATTATTTAATAGCTCGACGTTGTCCCAGCAAAGTGTTGTATTTTTAATATGAACCCTTTATATCTATTAAATTTCAAACAGAAAAGGTTTTCAATAAAAGTTACACCTTGGCAAATGTAAATTTCAGCATTCGTTGTGTAATCAGGCTTCATTGATATACTCAGCAGGTAATGTTTAAATATATGTAACTTGTCTGAAGCCTCAGTAAATGCCACAGTATAAGTCTTTTACAGAAGATTTTCCTTATTTTTGTGAGAAGATATTTTATATACTTTGTGATTTGTGCACAAAACCAGCCATACACAAGAGATATAAAGTTTAAAACAAACTTTGCAGAAAAGCTTTCGAAAGTAGTTTTCATAGTTTTTGCTTGGAATCATTAAAATTCATCAGTGCCACTTGTAGCAGTTCCTTAAGTGTCATAATTCCAACAGGAAACGCCATGCAATAAAAGCGTGATTAGATATCTACATACATGCGAGCATTACTGCATACGTAGCCATGTTTAATTATGCTGGTGTAATTTGACTTATATCTGTCAATACTATGTTCTTGGAGAATATAAATGGAAAAGAAAAAGAAAAGAAGAGAGGAAATAATAAGGGTTATATCAACATGCTTATTTTTTCTACAACACAAATAAATTGCATAATGATAGCCATCTCTGAAAAAGCATTCGAGATACATGTAAATCTGATATGTCTCCATAAATGTGTGCACATTTGTGTTTGTGTGGTTCACGTATGTTTACAGTCTTTTGTTTCTCTATACGTGTGTATCTGTGTATTTTAAATATAATGCTGACAGACTTTAAAAACACAACATATAAATGCAGGCGATCGTTCATTTGTATGCAAACAAAGCACTAATAATGAAAATTTTCTCTTAAAAGCCCTGTCTTGTTTTAACTCTCTTGGAACTATGAGAGAGGTTGATTGCAGTCGATCTAATATGTATCTTTCAAAACTTCAATGTCATTCGTGACGGCACAAGAAAATTCCTAAATAATATCTTTGTCTTGCGTTGACCTGCCATTGAACCTGTTTAAGTTGCTTATGTGTGTGAATATATTAACTGATTTCCATTTCTATATGGAAAGAGGCGTATAGTAGCCATATATAATATATTAGCTAAACTGAATGAAAAGGAGTAAACGTGTAATGAATACGAGCAATAACAACAACAAGATAGCAAAGAAATAAGTAGCATAGAACTACGGGAACTGTATTTGAATTAGATTTGTAAGTACCAGCTTAGGCGTATGAATCAGGCCGAGTATATCAACCAGAATTAATACATAAAACCCATGTTTGCCATGTATCTGACAGAATGGCAGTAATACATACATACATCCTGATTGTGTTTGGGTCTTTATTTCTAAAAATGTTAGAAATGAAAAAGCAGTAATTTAGAACAAGGATATTCTGTAGCGGTCATAAAGCAAACATTGTATTGCAATTTCGAGTGATAAACCCTTTTTGCAAGTGTTATCAACTGAATCGATAAACGTATGTACTCGCTTGTGAGTCGAGTTCATCTGCAAAAACTGCACAGACCCAGATCTGTCGTCGCATAATGCGCCGGCAGATCTGGGTCTATGCAATTTGTTAGAAGTAATCGGTAGAAATGCCGGAGCATTATGTGACGACAGATCAGGGTCTATGCTGTTTGCAGTTGGTCTCAACTTATTAGCAAATATATATAGTAAACTTCTATTCACACATCTTTTAACAAATGTCAAGTGTATAGATATTTTCTTGAATAAGAGTAATGCCGTTCCATGTAATACCTTGAACCTAAATCTTCTATACAAGAACTTTGTCATTCAATTAAAATATACAGCTCCTATGATTATTCTATAAAATTATTAACTGTGAATACACTACTTTTCATGGGGTACCACTTTTCGTTGATTTCGTGGTTGCTACTAATTTAAAAACCCAGAGAACGATGCTACATTCATGGAAACAATGAAGACCTTCGCTACTCCACGAATATAAGGACCGACAAATATATCACTGTAAGCAAAATTACGAAAATAAATGAATTCAAAGATGTAGATGAGATTTGATTTAATTATTCCTCTGACGTCTCAAAAAGACAACATATTTTTAATAAAAGTTTGACCAGGTATGATGTATAATATCTAAGTCTATGAGGATACATGTCTCCCCCAATTATTTCTTATCTTGCACGTGACTTTTATAACAGTATATTATGTCAATCAATTGTACAACTGTACAATTCGGTTTTATTTGATAAGAGTTACAAACTCCTAGAATAAGACGACAGTCCGGTGTTAAAAGTTTTACAGGAGTCGATATGCAACATCAACAGCTTTTTCTTTGTGGTGTCAAGCTTCACCCTGTGGTTGCACCCACTGTTAGCGGTCCGATATATATATATATATATATATATATATATATATATATATATATATATATATATATATATATATATATATATATATATCACCTGTCAGTTAAACAATGATATTAGTATATTTTGTATTTGGTTTAAATCACTTTATTGTATTTACAGTAAATTCAATATTCTCATTACACAAAAAAGTAGAATCATTTAAGCAGTTGCTTATATGAAATTGATAAGCTTGATTTCTGATGAATGTTAGAATTAAAATGGTTTCTTATTAAATTATCTCCTTTGTGTGACTCTAAAATCGTGAATTATTGAGACAAATTCAACAAAATCAATATTTGGACAATTTTTCAAAAAGTTCAAGGATTGTTTTACAATTATTATGTCAATCAATGAGCAGTTGGGTTTAATAGCTTTATATATTTCATGTCTTTAGCAATCATTTCCCCTTTGTTTATACAACCGCTATATTCAAGCTTTTACAAGATTTTACACCGTCCGGTTTTCCATTTTCCACTCATAACTCGAATGAAACGTATTATGATGCCTTTGTTCAATGTTCATGATATACTATTACGCCATCAAAAATGAAGAAGATAAATATATATATATATATATATATATATATATATATATATATATATATATATATGTATATATATATATATATGTATGTATGTATGTATGTATGTATATATATATATATATATATATATATATATATATATGTATATATAATTTAGTGTTTTAAACGAACCAGTATGTCAAAGTTGATGTATTAATATAGAGATGAGTATGTATCTTTACAGTTAATTTGTCTTTAGAATGTTTTTACGTAAGCACTATTAATCATATGTGACATAACTACGAGGTTATGCAAATAAATCAGTGACACTAAGGACTTCATTCTTTTTTATATAAATGCCGATTAAATATTTTCCTAATAATTGTTTTTTTTTTTAATCTGCAGAAATTTAAATTTTAAAATAAAATATGGATTAATCAGAAAAAGAGATGTGGAAAAACTGCTTCTTTGAAGGCAATCGAAAACTTTCTTATATGAGGTTACTTCTTTCAAAATGCATTCAACAGAACTTTGTCCATGAAGTTAGTAGACATAGTAATAGGTGTATAACGATCAATGTAGAAGCTGCAGCGCATCTCGATCTCCACACTCAATCCCATTCTCATTGCACCTACACACCACCACCACACACACCTTTTCAATAAGAGAGGGAACATTGTTGTGTCTCGTACACTAGTGCTGTTAAAGTTCGTACATTATTTACTGTTGGATTTGCCCTACCCACAAGAGTACTTAGCGATTATACACATACATTTTTGTTTGTGTGTTTCACTAATGTTAATGTACTGGCAGCATTTCACTGTGTCAGAGAGCCGCGGTGGCTCAGTAATTAGCGTGCCAGACTCACGACCGGAAGGGTGCAGGTTCGAATCCTATCAGCTACCGAGGTGCTTCCTTGGGTAAGGCACTCTACTGCAATTGCATCGGCACTAAATAACCTACTTGTGTTGCTGTGCCGTAAAGTACCAAACCTAAACCCAACTTCACTCTGACGGGTACATGTAGGTGAAAAGATTTGAAGCGAAAATGAAACTTAATTTCAATCTCATCACTGACGTTCGAAGCCCCTGAAGAGACACACAGGGGCTCCGCATTCACTCTACTCATAGCTGATAGCTGAATTCCTCACTTGTTTTACAGGGCAAGTTACGCGAGACGTCTTTGCATGAAGCAGGCTATTGGAGCTACATATTAGCATTTTGTACGCCATTGACAGAGTATAAGTGCTTATTTCTAACCAGAGTATGTTTTATTTCCATGCAATTTTACGACTCCAAAGTTATTAAAAGATGTGTTACAGGCTTTCAGCCAGAAAAATCTGTAAATAACAAGCTTCGAGATAAAGTTTTTGGGGCACGTGTAGCAACCTGCTGTTCAAGAACCCTTTCAGTGGCTTCTGTAGACACACAAATGTCAGAGTATTTGCTTTATATACCTTGAAGGACATATACAAACATCGTAAATGAAAATACTAGAGACAGATAGTTACAAGTTTCATCATGTTTAAAGTTAATCAAGCTGTTCTTAGACGGAAAAATTATTCCTTATATAGACCCACACACAAATCTAGAAGTGCGTCGAACAACGAATAATCCACAGTTTGTTATATAAAGCCTAAACTACGCACAAACAAAATGAACGAATACACAATGCCCCAATTATTACGGGAGATATGTGTGTTAAACTGTACGTTAGTTTTGAAATTACACCCTTTTTAATCACATTCTCTTTAGCAAATAAAATTACACTTCAATTTTGAATAATAAAGAAACCTGTTTGTAAGTGTGATTAAATCAATGGATTAGTCGATCTTTTCATGACACGTGCAAAGAGATTTAAAAAATTAAATATTCCGGATTATATAATGCATTTAAACTACATTTATCCTCAAAAACCTTTAAAATTTAGCAAAAATCTAACGCTGCTTTGATTCTTCGAAAATACTTTTACTATTTTAAAATATATATATATATATTATTTGATAGAGCATGGAATCAATTAAATATATGCATTGGGATAAACTAAGATTATGCAAGACTCATTTCCTTCCAAACCGTAAAGTTTTTGTATATCTCCATCGATGCGCTTATTAACACAAAGTGACCTACTCTCTGTCAAATTATGTTATCTTAGATCTATGAATAAATACAGCGGATTTTTCCAGCGGTTAATTTTGAATTGGCATACAAGACCAAATGTCACAAAATATATTTATAGTCTTCCTAAAACGCCAATCTGAATTCTCGCTTTTATTCCAATGGACGGATTAAAGCAGTCAAGTTATGTAAATTCAGTTCAAAAAGGTATTCTTTGATACAACTTGTGATTAAATCTGAGTGTGAAACATAAAATGATTCTATTTGATATATATATACAACTTTATATAAGTCTTATCAACAAGTACATACCAATTAATATCACAATTGTCAAATTTTGGAAGAGCTCCGCTTTAAATTATAGTGGTACTTTTAATACATTGTCTAGTGTCTGTTCTTTTTCATTGTAAATCTCGAAATTAAATTCTTACTTATCGAAGTGAGATGTCTGTAATGAATTTAATTAAATTTGGTCTGGATTAATCATCTGTACAAAGTCGTTATTTAAGAAAAAATAAGTGATAAATGGTTATACCGAAGCCAATATGTCACAGATTATTCTTTGTGAAGTCACTTTAAATGTTAGCCTTTACCAATTATTTCATTTCTCGCAAATAGTGCCAGTATGTATATCTTGATTTGAAATAAAACAGAAGATTATTATGTTTTCAATTATTGGTTTAAAGAAAATAAAAAGGAAAATGTTGTCTGGATTTGTAGAAAGCCTTGATTAGAAGATGAGGGTTGATTTGCATCTAATATCTGGTTTTGATGAATATGTCATATTCGTAGCAATATTTCTTATGCTGTGTGGTTTCTGAGAGATTGGTGAAGAGAGTAAACATCCGTCAGATAGAGGTAGAACAGTTAAGTTTCATTTTGTGCTGTTCCTGTCCTGGACCAGTACCATTGGCGTTTCATACTCACTGTATTTAAAATTATCTTTATTTATGCAATATGAAAGATAATGATTCAAGTTGCTTTCACGTACCGTAAATCGACAGAGAAGAAGTCTAAAAGCCTAAACTATAGCTACAACGCCCTAGAATCAGACTTATATCAAACTATGCTAGAAGTATATTGTTTTCACTGTAAACTTTGTAATTACATGAAGTTGTGGATTTATATGCCCCTACCATCGCTTTCCCTCAACTACTTAGTATATCATTATTTTGTTACATTACTAATTAAACATGCTCTAAATCTTATTGATAAATTTACAATTTTGTATGCATATATCCAACTTTTGCATATTGTATACATATATACAACTTTTGAATTTTGTCCATACTTTTCCTCCAGTAAGAACGCAAAACCCTTCATGCCTTTTTCATCATTTGCATAAACATGTCCATGTTAACCATGCGTGCTTCAACGACGTAGTGGGGAAAAGAAAGTTTTAATGCCGTTTGTCGTAAACATAACGATTAATTTTGTATGATTTGGAATGTGACTTATTGTACCCACCTGTGAAGTGGGAATATAAATCTCCTCATATTATTTGTCACCGTGTGAATTATTATTTGCCTGCAAATGGAGCTTTCGATGCGTTTTGCTTTAAAGGAATTTGTTTTTGTTTTTTTTGTTTTTTTTTTTAAAATAAAGTAACTTGAATTGCCCTTTAGTTTAATGGTTATTTTCAATAAATGACCTTGACACACTATTCGAGTTTCTCGTATTTATACCAATAGTTTCAAGCACGGCTGCCTGCAGGAATTATATGTTAAATAATAATCAAGTTTTAGTCTCAGTTTCATTACATGATCGAGCATAAATTTATATTGCAAATCAACAAGGGTGACTTAGACACATTCGTGGGCCAGATCTAGGAAATACTGCTTTGGAAATTTAGGATAGCCTCTTGGAATGTATTATTATTATTATTATTATTATTATTATTATTATTATTATTAATTTGAAGCTCAATAGGGATCATACAATTATATTTGCATACATGTGCATCGTAGATGCATTTGTAAACCAGAAGTTTTTGATATTGCAAAAGTTCTCTGAAAAGTAAATGTAACAAATAACACAAGGAAACGAGACATTATACAATTTGAGTCCATTATTAAGTCTTCTATCATTAGTGGCATCTCGCTGAAACGAAGTGGAAATTAAGATAAAGGTAACGATGATTTCAGGAAAAATATTTTTAGGAAAAAATGAAAAGCATTCCAAGTGATTCGTGTAACCAATTTGAGTAGGCAATACTTTTTACCTGTTATGTGGTTCTATTGGCCTTGAAAGCATGTTTTGTTTACTAAAACAAATAGAAAAAGACCCAGTTGATGGAAGATTATTGCCTATTCCTGACAGAGAACAAGCTGATGTAAAGATATCCATATACTGAAGAGCAAAGCCACAAAGTAAAACAATACAATTGATCGTACTCCTCTCCTACGCAATATCTTTAATATAACTTTTTATTTGGAACACTTTCATATAAAAGAAGATACGGATATTTCATATGTGCTTTTGTGACGTATTAGCACTGAGGGAATTCTGTAAAAGGTTTACAGTGACTAGACGAGCTAGGGTAGTTTGTTTTCGTTATTTCTTTGTCGGACATATAGGACACCAGAGACCACTGAATGCTGATTGTTTTTGTTTGTTTTTGTATTTTTTTTCTCTCTTTCCATTCTACTCCCGCTTATGTTCATGCGACGATTTCTATATATACATTTTACTCTCCAACAAGGAAGTTTTTAAATAATATAAAATTGTTCATGTTTCAGTATGGTATCAATAATAGGAAAAATGAAATATGCATTAATTAAAATTCCACTCATCCTATTTTCTTTACTTTGCAATGCACAGCGAATTTTTCATAAATGTATGATTTTACATACGTACATACATACATAGAATCATTAAGTTACGAATATTTTAAAAATCTTTCTTTGTTGCTTGCATTTCCAATGAAAATTGAAAAACGAAAAAGAATTGAAACTTGATATTTTTGTGCAGAAAAATGCTCAGTAAGAATGCCCCAATATAGATAGTCCTAAATTTTCAAATTGTAAACATATCTTTTTTAGTCATTTTAATCAATTGATTCGTCTACCTTTAAACTTCATGCTTATTTACATCTGTGAATCTTAAATGACAATTCTTTCCAATTTGATTATTGCCGCTGCATGTAATACATTTTATTTAACTGAGTCCATAGTACAACCTTTGACGCCATATCCACATCTACTGATTTAAATCATCCACGCATTTAATCAAATCTAACCTAATTTAATTAAATCTTTGAATTCTCAATAAATTAAATCACACCAGTGTTTTAAGTATCGCCCGAGTCAAGCCATTACGATTTACCGGTTGTGGTGTCACGTTTCGGCATATTTTAAGCTGCACAAGGATTTTGAATATATCGTGTTAGTCAATAAGAAAAGGAAAAGGTTTCTTTTTTTATATATTGCAGATGTTTTCAAATTCTCAATCAAAGACTACAGAGGTCTATTAAAAGTTTATAAAAGTCTATATACTACAACGTGTTTTTTTTTTTTTTTTTTTTTGTGGTGTCGTGTCCACAATTGGGCATTGATAATTATATCGTGTGCTGCTTACGTATATCAAGATATTCAATTGAATGGCGGTCGTATTTCGTTCATTTCATTACAATAAATATTTCTGAATATTTAATCAAACACGACATATCTGTATTAAACGTTTGACAAAAGTCACTACATTACAGTCTTTTATTTGTGGTTGATGTCTGATCTTCCTGCTGCCACATTTTTATTTGTTATGTTTTATGAGGTATTACAACAAATACTATGTGCTTCAACAAACAAGGGCAAAATAGTGTGTGTGGGGGGGGGGGGTCTTGCATGATGAATCACTTCAGTGCAGTTACAGAAGATTTCGAAGTTAAAGCAAATTATAGATTAATAGAATAATTAAGCTAGTTGCTTCCACAACAATGACAAGACTACATAATTTATAGATATTGGCTTTCTCAGACTTTTATTCAATGGTCTAATTATTTTTTACACGCGTGTTCTAGAAAACTGATATGTTGAGTCCATTTGCCAAACATTAGAGGATTAAATTGTATACAAGTGATGAGATCGTATAAAAGAGCTCGTCCATCAACTTCTGTTGATCTGATGACGGAAAGAAAGCTTAGATCTAAGAAATTGTAACAACCTCTATTGATATCCGTTGATATCCGACCAGAACCATCTGGTTTTAAAGATGTATGGATTTGAAATCAGTAAACCTAATTTTTTTGAAGCAAAATGCATACAATCTTTTACAAGGATACATTCCTAACTTCAATCCATAGATGATTGCCTTTACAATTGAGTCTATAAAGTGTATTCAGTCTGTTGGCAAAAATCCTCCTACAAAAGTCATTTGTTTCATACATTTGCTTGAATCAGTAGAATTGTAGGTGAGTACCACAATATAATTATATACAAACACTTAGAAATCAAACTTGTTAATATTACCGATGTGTTATGGAGATACCTAGCATCTAAGAACATGAGAAACTTATACTGACATGATTTCTAGGAACTGTTGTCTTTGGTCATTTGTAAAAACCATACATTTTCTCAATACAAATTTATTACTATAATTTGTATTGCATAGGTTGATGTAAATCTTAAAAATTAGTATTTATGGGAATATTACTAACCAGAACAAAATTATAATGACGACGATGACTTAGTTATATTTTATCGACTACACTTTCACCTGCTTCTGCATTTCGTTTTCTGTTTACTTTTCAATAACAGAAGATAAGGGCGGAACACAGTTCGCTTGCTTGGTTAGAAGTTATGCAATGAAATCTTACCTTTGTCATTACTACCCACCTACGGCCAAGTGTTCCAGGTGTTCAAGGTGCGCACCTCCGTACATCTTTACCGCCTCACAATTCACAAGTGATTTGGCCCTTTAAAGATAATACACAGTAGCTCTTCTAAAGAGAATTTGAGCTAACAGAACAAATTAATAAGCAAAAGCATGCAAGTGCGTAATTATAATTTATAAAGCAATATGTATTGACTAGTTATGTATGCATACCAGAAATGGAATACTTGTCATAGAAAATGTACTTTTGTCTATTGAACTTTGAATTTTATGGAATTTAAAGACCCAAATTGCAAAAGTATTGTTGGTTGTTAGATTGCACAAATGATATAAATGACAATTATGAATCTTATTTCATGACAGCTACACTTTATCGCTGAAAAGCTGGATATATTACAAAACCCTGGAACATTTCGCCACTTGTGTCTAGTATACAGTCACTCATAAATCACTTTTTTATCTTGAAGAACCATATTCATAGAAAGAATTGGATAGACAGTTCTTTATATTGTTCTTATATCGGGAATCTGAAAGATTGATATTACGATATCTGGCGACGATTTGCAAATATGGATGACTCTGAAGTTTGTAACTATTTTCATCTAATCCCGAAGCCTGTACTCACCTATGAGAATGCATATCATCATATAGCATTCGCCATCATTAGTGTCATGACGTCGTATCATAACAATCGTTCACCACCAATCAATACCACTTAGCAACGCCACATAGCAAAGCCATTGTGTAATGCAAAGTCCAAAATATTATGAGATATAATCTTAGACTCGTGTTCATTTGACATTAAATTTACAAAACTCATTCATCTATATAGATATTTAACTTCTTTCAAATATTTCAAATATAATAAACACTCGCGAAATATTGTCTATTTAAATTGTAGTCAGTATTTCTATTGCATTCAGAATGATACATTTGTCATTGAAGATTAGACAAAAATCACATCTTTGAAGTTTCTTTATATACACGCATAAACATATACTGCAAGAGAGAGAGAGAGAGAGAGAGAGAGGGAGAGAAATTTAATGTAGCGTCAATCACTGATATATCATGTACCATTAGACAACCTTGTTGATAATGTGTTTATATATCATGTACCATTAGTCAGCCTTGTTAATAATGTGTCTATATATCATATGTCTATATATGATGTACCATTAGACAGCCTTGCTAATAATATGTTTATCTAGCACGTACCATTACACAACCTTGTTTACAAAGTGTCTATCTATCATGTACCATTAAACAGCCTTGGTGACAATGTGTATACCTATTATGTACCATTAGACAGTCTTGTTGACAATTTGTTTATCTATCATGTACCATTAGATAGTCTTGCTGACAACGTGTCTATCAATCATGTACCATTAGATAGTCTTGCTGACAACGTGTTTATCTATCATGTACTATTAGATAGTCTTGCTGACAACGTGTCTATCAATCATGTACTATTAGACAGTCTTGTTGACAACGTGTCTATCAATCATGTACTATTAGACAGTCTTGTTGACAACGTGTCTATCAATCATGTACCATTAGATAGTCTTGTTGACAATGTGTATATCTATCAATTACCATTAGACAGCCTTGTTGACAATGTCTGTTTGATTCTTCTGTGCAATCCAGAAGATATTGAATATTTCTAACTTTCTAATGTCATGAGATTTATTGATATAGATAAAGCGTGTAATATTCTTCGAGATATATAAAGCGTGTAAAATTCTTGGAAATATATACAGCGTGTGATATTGCTCATAAAAGTATATTTCTCCGTTTATACCAGTATTAAACATTTTGTGGAGTAGAGCAGAATGATAACTAATATATCCTGAACCACTGTTATGACTTTAGTTTTTAAATTTTTGTTACACTTTACCCAAGTGTTGTTCACCTTGAAATTACATAACACTGATCTTCTCACATATTTACGTCAGTCATTTTGCTATAATGTCCTTTAAAACCACTTTTCACATACCTTATGGTACCTGTGGCACAAACAACATGTTGGCATGTCTCAATTGTGACTCATGTCAATATCGTGAAAACTGATATCAAATACAAGGGATTTTGTTTGCACAGATATTATGACTTTTTGTGCCAAAAGCAGTTAATGTAAAGTCTTTATGCATGTGAAAGTTTACGGATACAAAATGACATATAGATAGCGTCATAGCTTCCAGTGTTATATGGATTTTTTAAGGAGGAAGTATAAATGAGTAAAAAGTAGGGCTTATCTCTGAGTAGAAAAATACAATCATGACTGATGGCTTTTAACAGGAAAAACCGGCTTTGTTTACTTGAACTTTATTTTCTCAAGTTCTAGCAACCCATTTTTTTTTTTTTTTTTTTGGGAAGGCATGAATATAGAGAGGATATTTGCTTGAAACGAGTGAATAACGGATATATTTCATCGAGTGGGTGAAAAACTCAGTATTTTCACGAGTGGCGAAGCCATGAGTGAAAATACTTAAGTTTTTCACCCACGAGATGAAATATATCTGTTATTCACTCGGAGCAAGCAAATATTCTTTTTATTTTATGCTTAAGCGTACTGTCTAGCAATTTGTACAACACACCGAAGTAGATGATTTCTTACTGTATCCCGCGCGATAATGTCAGCAGTTTACCGTTTATGTTCTGCTCTGTTTTGTGTATATTTGCACATAAAATATCAGTAGTTACATAGTGCTCCTTTCCAATTCAAGGTAAAACAGCAGATAAAAAGAAAATGAAAAAAAATTGCTTATGACTGGTTTTGAACCCGGCTCGCCTGGCCATCTTTACATTTACACCACGCAAGCGTCTTACAAAAAGTTTGAAATTTCTTACTCATAATGTTATCAATGTCTATTGACGGCCAGTGAAAAAATATGATATTTTTTAACTGCAATGAAATATGACAATTATTTCACTCGGAAAATCCAGTAATTCACTGCCTAGCATACAGTAAAGAGTTATATTTCAAATAGACAAAAATGGTTGCAAAAATGGTTGGAGACAATCTTTGGGAAGTCCAAAATAATCCCCTCCCAAATAACAATCGCATTTGATATAAATCTCGGATGAACAGAAATGTAAAGGTCTCGCTTGATCGCTGTCAAAGCATTTTCACTGTCTTTAAAATAATATGATTTGATTTTAGTGATATCCAGACTTATAAATAATTTTTATCAATAATATTGCTACAGAAACATAAAGAGGGTGATTTTTTTTTTAAATTACTGGCGACCATTTAAAGAAAATTATACTTGCAATATACTTGACATCTGAGAATCTGTGACTGATATTGGTAATATTGAACGTTCGGTAGATTGTATAACATAGTCATAGTATTACTACATTTATCGTATCAAATACATGTACTTCGCGAATAAGAAAATATGAGTTGTACCACTTGAACAGGTCAGAAATGTAAAGCTCATTAGTAAGTGAATCTTGAAAAACATCGAAGGTGTGTTGTCATCACGTTTTTATTTCAGTCTAGCTTACTTCCTTTACCCCTAGGGGAATACCACTAAATTGAATTATTTTATTCCCTTATTAAAGTACTATGTTCGTTCGATTGATCACATGGGTAAATGGGTAGAAATAATTCATCTTGCAGCGTTGGATATGAATCGATTCGTCGATTGCTTAATTTTGATTTTTTTTTTAAATGGTAGAGGGAATTGTTGTCTTTTCAGCTGCCCATCAAATGAGTCCTAGTAGTATAGTGTGGCAATTTTAAATATGACGATATGGGGCATAAAGGAAATGTAACATTATATGACGATATGGGGCATAAGGGAAATTTAACAATCGAATGACATTCAGGGGCATAAGGGAAATTTAACATTATGTGACACTTGGTGGCATAAGGAAAATTTAACATGGAGATGGCAGATGGGGGCACACTAGGAACTTAACATTATGCCCTAGGTTTACATTGGAGACCTTTATAGGTCGTTTCTATGTTGAAAACTGTATAGGGCACAATGTGAATGGTAATGTTAAAATTTTTAGTTTTAGGCCGTTTCCATGTTTAAAAATATATGGGGCAAAACGGGAAATGTAATGTTAAAATTGTTTATATACTATCAAGCACCTTCTTTTTGATATACTATGCCATACAGACTATTTGATACTACCCAACACACGTTCTTTTTTATCTACTATCCAGCACCTAGCTTTTGATATACTATCTAGCACGCACCTTACTATCCAACGAAAAGAGTAGGAGTGTTTATACACAGGCTATACTTACATACATACAAACATACTATCATACACAAGGGTAGGTGTGTTTATTGACTCACTATATCCACACATACTATCACACACAAGAAAGGTGTAAGGGGTTTTATGTTTTAGTTGGGTTGCGAACATAGACATAGACATACACAAGCACACAAACATACATATATCGGCAGTGAGTAGTTTCTCTCTTTTCTACTGAGCTGGGTGGGTCTGTAAATGGCCGTTTGGTTTCTGCCACCACTCTTTCGCACCTCCCGGGTGGGGCACCGCAGGCTTCACATATTTGTCCCCATATGTTTACACTCCAAACATGTTTTCGTGGAGACAATGAGTCTAAAAATAGGTTCGTTGGCCTCCTTCTCCCAATAGTCTTTTTCCTCATCAGGGATCCAATCCTTTCATCCCTTTTTGCATCCTCTCCAGAACCCTCATCCAGCTGGCATTGAGGCGCTCGAAGTCCCTTTTTCTCCTCTCCATTCCTTTTCCCTCCTCTCCTCCGCCCAGGCTGCCTTAATCTTCTCCACTTCTTCGTTCATCGCTTCTCTGACAAAATTCTTAGCGATTTTGAGTGAGGTCGCCTTCCTCTTTAAATGGTGCTTGTAGGGGTAACAGTCCATCTCCTTTACCCGACCCGGGAGGTGCTCTACTCTCTCCGTCAAACTGATGGCCTCCATTAATTTTCCCACTCTGCAGTGATGGTTAGTCATTCTCCTTCTCCTTTGCGAACGAGTCCACGATGAATTGCAAAACTGGCGAATGCACCGTTTTATCTTTTTTTAACACGGACGTGAAGGAAAACAGCCCTCCAAACTAGTGACGCAGACGTGAAGGAAAGCATCCATAGGTGTAAGACAGAATACAACTCAAAAGAAATCGCGCGAACCGAAAAGAAACTTTTTTTATTATTATTTTTGCAAATAGGTTTAACATTAGACTAGGGTTAGGAAGTGTTTATACACACACACTACTTTGTGGAGTCAGACTAGACTTCCAATGATCTAATACAGTGTCAGTTTGCCATCGATGCACACTACGATTCGGTGCTAAAGAAAATAGACAGCCATAATGTTTACAAAACCATCTTTCTATTTTATCATCGTTTCTAGAGAACGATCAAAACAAGTCACAAAATGATCTAAGGAAAATCCAAGACTTCTTTGATGAAGAAAATACTCACAATATTGTCCACACACAATGGAATCTGATCCTTGTAATATCATATTACTGAATTGAGTAGATACAGCATTTCTTCTCATAAAGTCAATGATGTTGTTTTAAAAAGGAGGTAATTCATAAGAATCAAAATCTTCCACACTGTGTCTGTTGGGAAAGTAGACGGCTACCCAATGGGTTCCGACTATTACTGTCGTCCGTGTTAATGCCATAGGCTTGGATGTCTTTAGGTTTTCGATGTGGAAGTTTATCTTTAGCACACACCACTGGATTCCAAGAAGCTTTGTACAAACTTTGAGTCAGAAGGTAATGAAATTCCCAGGTATCCATTCTTTTTTACAATTAATGATAAGTCATCAGTTTACACCTGACTTTTTCCTTGAAAATATATGTCAAGTAAGTCGATGAATGGGTAGTCTCCGTATTCTGTTGCAAGAGAGCTTCGGTGCTCTTCGTATCCAGAGAAGTCAATGGAGGTTAGGAATGGTTACGCAAGTCTTTTTACCACTTTTTCAAAATTTGCTCTTACGTGATGAGAGCCCATGCATCTTCCAGATACTTTTCCAGCTTGGCTTCTGAACTCATCATCAAACTTGTGTCGTGTTGTTTCAGACTAGGATGATCGATTTGACATCCATAACAATGTTCGTTTCCTATGCCTGTGATTTTTGCATCCAAGTCACAAGAAAAACTGGAGACTAAATGTTCTTATTGTTCTGGCCATCTTGACATTATGAATGTATTTTTGCCTTCTTCTTTACTTGTGGTCTGTGACTGTTGTTGTTGTTGTTGTTTTGGATAGAAAACATCCTCATCGCCTATTTCCACAGGTTCGTGTTCCATCTTTTCTTCTAATCGTCTAGGATCACTTCTCTCAAACGAAGTTGGCCCGATTTTATTGGATGGGAATGTCCCTCCTCGCTGCCTTGGTCTGGGGTGAATTCAAAGCCCCACAAAGTATATCCTCCTGCAAAATCGTCGTACGAAATACCGTGGCTGTTGTTGGTACCTAACTGTCCTGTGGCTTCAAACAGTGTCAAGTAAGATCTCAAGAATTTTTTCTGGGCAAAGCTAGGTTCAAAAGGTCTGGTACACAACGTCTGGTCATCTCGGATGATTTCTATCTTGGATACGTTGAAGTGTTGGAACTCGAAAGCACAATGAGCACACGTTTCGGTAGCTGTCCTTGGAAAACATGATATCCGAGTTTGGATCTGAGTCCAGAGGCAATGGCGAAGGTTTTGACTTCCACTCGTCAGGGAGAATACTTGGCTGTCGCTCTGCTCAGAGTTTGATTGATGTAATTTCCCACTTTAGGTAAGACTTCCACAAGTCTGGCTTCTTCGATGTTCGTTTTGTACTCGTTAGCCTTATCCATCAAATGGAACACGGTACTACTTCGATTCAGTCTCTGGCGTACATCCACTCCATTCAACAAATACTTGTCTTGCAACCACGTGTCTAAATGCAAACGACCCATAATTTCTAAACTACGTCCTTGTTTGATTTTCTTGTGGCTTTCGTTAAATCCAGCATTGTTGTCTGCATCATCATCTACAATCAACGCTGTGTCGTTGAACTTGTCCAGTGTGTCAGATTTCCATACCACGGAGGTATCCAGATGTGTGGTCTTGGTTTTTCGGTACGTCAAGAGATTTTCCAGGTAAAAGGTAAGTGTCCATGCTGCTGCTGACTAGTTTGTTTTTCAAGTACAAATCCACTTCGCTGAACAACGAATGCTTAACATTGTTGACGGGAGCCACTCTGGCATCGGCTCATGGATTCGTGTTGTCCGTTATGAGGACTGTGACTTTCAGCTACAAATAACTGTTATTCAGATCGATGTAATCTTCAGTTTGTCCTTTGATTTCAAATTCGATAAGTGCTGAGGTGGTCAAAAAAGACACAGGATGTTATTCTACCCATTGGGATTCTTGCATCTTCATCATCCTTGGTGGCATGACAAACAGATCGAGGTCTGACTTTTAATATTCGCAATAATCTCGATGCATCATTTTCCTTTTTTTAGTTAGTAATCAAAAATGTCCAATTCTCTGCCAGTTGTTCTTCTTTTCTTATTTTTTCTGAACGTGTCTATGAGGTTAGAATAGTATTCGACGTCTCTTTCTGCCTTGTCCTTGCTGTGGTGTAGAGGAGGAAGTAATGCATTGGTTAGAAATGTGAAGCGAACTTACAAGGGCGCTTTATGAGGTCGTTTCCTGTTTCAATCAACACATTTTTCCTGCTTTCATCAAGGCTTCTTTAGGACTTTGTTGGTCGATGAATACGTTTTGGAGAAATTCTTTTCCTTGCATCAACACTGCATCTTTCAAAGCATGCAATCTTTGAGTGACAGTAGGTTTCAAGATGGGTGCTACCGTACATAAAGCTTATTTTAACATATCTCCTAAACCATGTCCTCGTTGTCGAGCTACTCCTTGGTACACAGGATACATCTGTTACAATTCACTAGAGGGTCGTTTTCGAAAATGTCGTTTTACGGTGACTTTTCCATTGAAGAATAGAACTGTCATTAGGTAATGCTAAATACAATTGATTATTCATAGTTCGATTGTTCTCAAGAGTCACTCATTGTCAAAGGAGAATGATTTTCCAAATGTTCCAGAAAAAGGGCTGCAATCTGTGATTGGAAGAGTTGTTGTTTTGACTGGCGTTGGCGAAACTAACGTTGTTGTTGTTACTGTCGGTATATTTCAACAAAGGACTGGGAAGAAGATGACCAATATAACCGCTGAGTAAAATAGTCCACAGTTGTGTATCTCCTTGTTTCAAACGCAGATTTCCAATGGCTGCTCCGATGTCACAATACACCACAAAGATATGGCAGAAAAAGACTATTTCATTTATAAGGACACGCTCTCCACACCACACCCACAGTAGTTGTTGTTGTTGCTGTTTTTGTAGTTCTTGAAAAGATGAACGCTGAGAAGGAGATGTAGCATGTTGGTAGCTTTTACTTCTTTTTATACTCGATGACTTGTGAAGCAGCAATCCAAGAATAGAAACGGGGTGGATATACTTTTCAACGAACTTTCACTTCTTGGAGTCGATGTTGTTCCACTTTACCTAGTCTTCGATCGAGAACGTTTTCGACATCGAACACGTCGTCTTCTTTCTTAGTGACTTGTTGTGGCTCAGGCAAGTAAAAAAGTTCCTTTGAACACTTCTCTGTTCATATCTTCCAATTTATAGTTTTGTTTTACCAATGCGAGCCTAATCATCTGTGTTAAAACGTTTTTCTTCTTGGATGATACCTAAGGGGTTCAAACAATCGCATTACTTACGCACACTATACCCACAAGCATACTTATACACTATCAGCAAGTGGGTTAAATATTAATAGATGGAATTTTGTTTTTGTTTCATTTGGCAATCATTTTTAGTAGTATAACCTTTCCAAGAGATCTAAGCGGTTGTGGAAATGGGCTTTATATGTCTATGTCTTTGACACAAAAAAATTTAAAACATAAGTATGTTTCTAGGTATAGTGTGTGTAAGCACTACTACCCTTCGCATTTTTACAGATAGAAAATTATTTCCTTAACAAGTACAAACACTCCATGTACGATGCATAACTTCCTTTCTCTCCATCCTGTTTAATGTGTATAGAAGACTATGCTACTTTAGCTTTACCTTTTTCAGTCTAGAACAGAAAATGTGATGATCTCTTTGTTAATCACTGGTTTGGTACCAAAAAAAATTCTATCGAAAGCAACGTCACACTCTAAAATTAAAAATGAAAATTAGGACATGAAAATTGAAAAAACTAAATTTGGAAACGAAAATGAAAAATGAAAGAATGAAAATGAAGTTGAAAATGAAAATTTAAACAACAAAATTGAAAACGAAAATTGATAATGAAAACAATGAAAATTGAAAAACAAATATCTGAAAATAAAAATTGAAAATGAAAATAGAAAAAATGAAATTTGAAAACTAAATTTGAAACTGAAAATTCTGAAACAAAATTGTAAATGAAAAGTTAAAACGAAAATAAAATGAAAATTATTTTTTTTGAAATGAAAAAATGAATATAAAATTAAAAATGAAAAGTTTTTAAAATGAAATTCAGAAAACTAAATTTGAAAATGAAACGTGAAAAGATAAATTAAAAGATGAAATTTGAAAAACCAAAATTGAGAAATAAATATTAAAATTAAAAAGCCAAAATGAAAATTTTAAGTGAAAAATAAGAAATGGAACTTGAAAACAAATATTTGAGAATTAAATATGAAAAAACAAATTTGAAAATGAAGATCGATAATGAAAACATGAAAATGAAAACTGTGCAACAAATATCTGAAACTGAAAATTAAGAATGAAAATTTTAAAAAAATTAAATTTGAAAACTAAATTTGAAACTAAAAATTGAAAAACAAACTTGCAAATGAAAACTGAAAATGAAAAAGGAAAATTTAAAAAATGAAACTTTAAAATGAAATTGAAAATGAAAATAAAAAAAATTCAATTTAAACAAATTAATTTGAAAATGAACAATTTAAATGAAAACTAAAAAATGAAAATTTTCAATGAAAAATTGAAAATAAAATCTGAAAAAGCCAAAAATTTGTTTTCTAAAACATGAAAGCTTGTCCGAAAACATTATGGTCGACACTCTCTGTGATGGCAAAGAGTCAAAAGCACCGAATTTCTTAACTACCCTTACCTTCATGTGTGATAGTGTATAAGTATATTTGTGGGTATAGTGTCTGTAAGCACTCAAACACTTGCTTGTGTGATATTGTGGGATTTCATTCCCCTTCTTTTATATCCTAGCCGCTTGAGTGATAGCATGTTTATGTGTTTGTAAGTATAGCTTGTGTACATTCCTACCCCTTTTCATTGGCTAGTAAATGTGGGGATGTTGGATAGTGGATAAATGGGTGTTGGTCGCTCTAACAGTGTATTGGATAGTAAGTGTGGGGTTCTGGTCGCTCCAGTGGCGTGTTGATGATATAGTGTGAGTGTTGGATAATAGATAACTGGATGCTGGATGGTAAATAACTGGATACTGGTTACTCCAAACGGCGTGTTGATGGTAAGTTGTAGGTGTTAGATGTTATATACCTGAGTGATAGATAGTCAATAATTGGGTAATGGTCACTCCAAGTTACGTGTTGGATTGTAGATAATTGGGTTTCAATAGTTTAACGCTAGATGAGTGTCATTCCAAACGGCGTGTTGATTGTATAGTGTGAGTTTTTGATGGTAGATAACTGTGTGATAGATAGTGGATAACTGGGTGATGGTCACTCGATCCGGAGTGTTGATATTATAGTGTGGGTGCTGGCAGGTAGACAACTGGGTTTTGGGGTATTAGTTAGTAAGTGTAGTTTGAACATTAAATTTCCAGTTAGAGCGCATAGAGACCCATAATGTTAAATATATGGACATTTTTAACATTCCATTTCACGTTAGAGGACATAGAAATTCATAATGTTAAACCTATGGGCATTGTAAAATTTCATTTCACGTTAGAGGTCATAGAGACCTAAAACGAAAAATTATAGTCTTAATGTTAAATTCCCATATTTTAAATTAATTAGTGGTCCAGAATTCACATATATTACTTACTTATGAAATTAGGATTCTCGCATATCAACTTCCGTGGACTAGACTTTTCGCATATCCATTCTTTTGATATTTTTCTCGACCTACAACAACTCTGAGCTTTGACCACTAGCAGAGTTGCCAATATATCTAGTTTAAAGTTTAGAATTATTAGATTTTTACCAGTAATAAACATTTTATTGCAAGTGATACGCAAAATGTCTATTTTTACAAATTACATTTACTATTAAGAAAACCTTTTGATAATAGGATATACCTACAATAGAGCTTTTGGGCAACAAGTTTGAACCAAATACCAATAAGTTTCACGTTTGTGATGTTTGAAAATTTACTGTTTGCATAAAGAATAAGTGTATCCTCTACCACTTAAATGATTTAACCATTGATATCTGAATGCTATAAAAAGGCTGAATAGTTTGGAAATGTTAAAATGATCAGATGACATTCCGGTAAATGGACAGTTTAGAGTACATTCAGAATCTACCTCCTGAACTGCATGCACGCATATACAACTACTTTGTACATATTCAAGTGAAACGCAAAGGACAATTGCATACGAAACGGCATATACGTTTAATCATTGCTATCTGAATGTTATAAGAAGACTGATTACACTGAATATGGTCAGACATTGATCAACTGCGAATATATTATAAGACTTGCCATGCCACGACTTCAAATTCCATGGAGAAAAGCCAATTAAACTGTTCAAAACTTAGTGGATTACCGAGTACTGTTAACAGAATTGATTCCAGAAGAAGAGAAGATTCATTTAAATTTTAGACACCGTCTCGTGTGTGTGGTTTCTTTTACCAACATATTCTTTATGGCAAATCTATGAACAGTACAGGCAAAGACATGACAACCGCTGGAACTTCAACCTTTTAAATATACGTATAAGTGTCAGCTGTCGTTCTAAATCTTCTGTGAGTCACTTTTTGGGTAACTGCAATGTGAAAACAATCTTCAGTGGCTACTGAACGACTTTCTTTTCTTGGCTGATCTTGACTCTTTATCCATTGGCGGTAGATGGTGTTGGATATGGGTCAATCATATATTCTTCAAAATCGCTAGCGTGAACTTCTGCCAACACTTCTTGAAGAATGTTGGGTGACACAGAACGTCATCGTCGCTTGACTTCTGGTTTCTACTTGGAAATGTATGATCGTTTCATGACACTAGATGACTAAAATTTATTTTGACCAGGTTACATCTTTCTCCCTATATACAAAGCACCCCTCGACTTACGATACTACACTCATTCCCTTTTCTATCTGTGAAGATGGAAGAGTCACAACAGACCGCACTTCTGGTAAGATATTTACAGAGAGTCATTCGAAAGTATACTTACAGCAAGACTTCTGACTACTCCTTTCAAGACTAAAGTCAAGATACCTGCTACATATGTCATGAAAAAGGACACTGGGCTCGAGAATCTCCACATCGTCAAAGAAAAGGAACCACAAAGACAGGAGAAAAGAGAGATAACAGTAAAATACCTGTTATTAATGTCAGCAAAAAGGACATTGACCTTCAGAGTGTCCCAAGAAAAAGAAACGAAGGAAAAGGAGCATTCAGGAGCAGAAACATTATAGTTAAGAAATTCAAGAAGCACAAGAAACAGTACAAGAGGAAGAACCTGTACCACCAAAGAAATTCAAAAGATAAAGACAGTAAAAAATGAACTTTTGTGATGTGTTTTGAAATTGCATTGTGATTCTGATTTCACAAGAATATACCAAAGAAAACGTAGGTGTATCTTTGTCTTGATTTTTTTTTCTTTTAGTATGGATACGATACTCAAACACACTTTTACGGACAAACAAAAATATCTTCCTGTATAGTAAGTATTGGGTGTTGGATAGTAAATGTAGGGTATAGGATAGTAGATGACTGGCTGTTGGCCACCCTACATTTCTCACTGATTAGTAAGAGTGGAGTGTTGGTCACTCAAAACAGCATATATACTACTAGCCATCAAGAGTTCACTGAGCGTACACTTTGTTCTCTAAATGTCGTCACTGAAAAAATATTCTATGCGACTTACACTAGCATACAAAGCTGCCTTTTATATAGATAATTTTTCATATTTTTTCAAACATTCATACTAGTATTAATGGGAAGTCCTCTAGCGTAATGACACAATAATTAATATTAATTTTTTAACATATTTTTAAGTCTGTCACAACAGATGTAAGATACGATGTTTCTCCTCGTAAAGGATGCGTTATAGATGTATTTGAAAAGTATATATTAATATACAGGTGAATGCCAGATGACATGTTTGACTACTACAAGTGGCTATCATGTTATACCATGTTATAGTTACTGGTACATTCACACTTGAGAGGTCTTCTGATCTAGTTTGAGCAAATTTGAGTTAATATATGCAGGGAAACAAGCCCACAACAAACTCGAAATAAAACCCCAATCAGCATATATTAGTCCACATCCAATTACAATTTATCTGAGCTGATATTACATAACAAAATTTTTTATAGTTTGTAAATGAAATAGTTCGAATTCGATACTCAAGATTAATTAATGTGTAAATGACGGAAATTAATACTTTGTTTTGAAAGCTCTGCTTGATAGCATTCATAATTTTACATATTCTGGTAGTTATTATTCTAAGACACTTGACTTCATGACATGCCTAAAGTCACAATATATATTTTTCATCTGGTAGTTATTATTCTAAGCCACTTGACTTCATGATATGCCTAAAGTCACAATACATTTACAATTCGAACATTTAGTACTATATTCACAATGATTCCCCCACCCTAAATTCCCACCCCGCCCCGCCCCACCCTAACTGAATAAACCTGGCCTAACAGATCTAGAAAAGCTTTTATAACACTAACTTAATATTCACGCGTAATGAATTGCAATGAAATGCTTTAGAGGGTAATATAACATGATTAATAATATACGTCAAGAAAAGAAGACTTATGTTTATAGTTTTCTGCCTTACCAACTGAATACTTTTTAGAACAGTGTTTGTCCTGGACAGATAAAGAGAGAAAGAAATACCAGAATTGCGTGATAAGTGTAAAGTGGAACGAAACGGAAGGAGTAAAAAAAAATCAAACGTCAATGACTAATTGACTTCTGATTGGAATTAATTGTTCTTTGAAACTGACATGTGCATGGATAATATATAATTCGACACCGATGCATTTAAAACCTATTATACTCCCATCAATGTTAGAATGAAATATAATCTGAAAACATTGTGTTTCATTTTCCAGTTTGAACTGGTTGAATACGTAACAAAAAAAGGATTTATTGTCATCATTTTTATTAAAATTAAAAATTGTTATGATTGATTACCACAATATTTTGCGTCAAATAAGAAATAAAACCTAAAATGTAAATAAACAACTCAAGTTATAAACTGCTATTTCGGATACATTTGTTAAACGATAATGAGAATATAGATGGGTGGTAATGATAAACCGTTTGCGTTTAAGTTGGAACTTTATTACGACATTTTGTCCACGCTATATTGTTTTATATAATATTCCGGATTGTTTTAGTCTCCGCAAAATTCCGTTTGGCTGTATCCATTTTATTTGCTATCGGGATGTTTTATAACTAATAAATTTACTTTATTCGACAGAAGGACGGCTAAATTGTGCCACAGAACGCTGTCTCGTGTATGAGTGGGCAAAATAAGGTCAAAATATGTCCCGGATGATTAAGTGAGTCATAAAGTTTACAACCGAATGTCAACTATCTAAATAAATTATCAATCTAATACAATTTCTAATCATGGAAAGAAATAAAAATACCATGCGCCTACATCCTAATTCACGAAATTCTATATCTTATATCTTACAGACGAATAAATGAAACAAACTATTTCGGCTTACGTCTTCATTGTCCGTGCTTGGTTATTGTATGGAAAAGAGAAAGAAAGAGACATACAATCAAAATTAGAGAACATGGAGTGTCTAAAGAAAAGGGGACTTCACCTTTAAAATGTTCATTGGAATTTCGGTACAAAGCTAAAATAAATAATTTAAATTAAAAATCTTTTGATGCATTTCACATAATATATAAGAGTTGTTACCTCGTATATTATACACTGCTCGTGCCTTTTTTTTTTTTTTTTTTTTTGAAAATTACATTTCTTGCTTCCTACACATTCTTATCATTTAAAACCATACATTTTTAATCATTTGCTGGTTGTGTACATTCGTAATCACTTGCTGTTTGTGTACATTGTTGGAACATATAAAATCATAGTTTGCAATCACTTGTTTGTCGTGTACATTGTTTGATCATTTAAAACAATACATTTTTATCATTTAAAACCATACATTTATATAATTTAAAACAGTACATTGTTATCATTTAAAACCATACATTTTTAATCATTTGCTGGTTGTGTACATTGTTGTATCATTTAAAACCATACATATTTAATCACTTGCTGGTTGCGTGCATTGTTGGATCATTTTCAAACATACATGTTTAATCATTTGCTGGTTGCGTACATTGTTGGATCATTTAGAAACATACATGTTTAATCATTTGCTGGTTGCGTACATTGTTGGATCATTTAGAAACATACATGTTTAATCATTTGCTGGTTGCGTACATTGTTGGATCATTTAGAAACATACATGTTTTATCATTTGCTGGTTGCGTACATTGTTGGATCATTTAGAAACATACATGTTTAATTATTTGCTGGTTGTGTACATTGTTGGATCATTTCAAACAATACATTTTTATCATTTAAAACCATACATTTATATAATTTAAAACAGTACATTTTTATCATTTAAAACCATGCATATTTAATCATTTGCTGGTTGTGTACATTGTTGGATCATTTAGACACATACATGTTTAATCATTTGCTGGTTGTGTACATTATTGGATCATTTAAAACCATACATATTTAATCACTTGCTGGTTGTGTGCATTATTGGATCATTTAAAACCATACATATTGAATCACTTGCTAGTTGTGTACATTATTGGATCATTTAAAACCATGCATTTTTAATCACCTGCTGGTTGTGTACATTGTTGGTTCATTTAAAACCATACATATTTAATCACTAGCTGGTTGTGTACATTATTGGATCATTTAAAACCAACATATTTTATCACTTTCTGGTTGTGTACATTATTGGATCATTTAAAACCATACATTTTTAATCACTTGCTGGTTGTGTACATTATTGGATCATTTAAAACCATACATATCTAATCATTTATTGGTTGTGTACATTATTGGATCATTTAAAACCATACATTTTTAATCCCTTGCTGGTTGTGTATATTATTGGATCATTTAAAACTATACATTTTTAATCACTTGCTGATTGTGTACATTATTGGATCATTTAAAACCATGCATTTTTAATCACTTGCTGGTTGTGTACATTATTGGATCATTTAAAACCATGCATATTTAATCACTTGCTGGTTGTGTACATTATTGGATCATTTAAAACATACATGTTTAATCATTTGCTGGTTGTGACCATTGTCGAATCATGTAAAACCATGCATTGTTAATCACTTGCTGGTTGTGTACATTGTTGGGTCATTTAAAAACATACATTTTTAATCACTTGCTGGTTGTGACCATTGTTGGATCCTTTACCTATCTGAATTCCAACAAATCTGAAGAAGTTGGAATGATCATTTATTCTGAAAAATATTGCAATTCATCTTTATTAAAACGTGAGGACTTGGTCCAGTTAGAGTTAAACGTGGTTTAATGAACAATTTCCATTGACTATATACCGTTTTTTGGCATACCCTCAGTGAACAGTGTTAAAGCAAATGCGTGCGTCTATGTATTCGTGCCCTAGAAGTTCACAATTTTATTACAGAGAGAGAGAGAGAGAGTGTGAGAGAGAGAGAGAGAGAGAGAGAGCATGTCACGTAACATGTTACAGCTAAGAATACAATGAAATCGTATCTTTACAGCGACTTTACGTGGTCCTTAATTATAAATCTCGGTCATGGAAAATATCGTGCATTTTTGTCGTTCCTATCATCATATTGATAACTCTGGTCTACTAATTTCATTTCATGTGAATCAAATATTGATTGAAACTATTTTTAAAAAATCTGTTTTTCAGCCTCGGCGCAATTAAAAGGCCGCAAATTTATTTTAGATGAAGAGAGTGCACAGAAAAAGCAAAGGAGCTGGGTTTGAAGCTAAGAGAGGACTTGTGGATAATATTATACAAATGTAATGTTGGTGTTTCCGAAGGACACTTGGTCTTGTGATATATATATATATATATATATATATATATATATATATATATATATATATATATATATATATATATATATATATATATAACCATATCCAAACATACATATAAAACAAATGCTCATTCGTGCTCAACCCATCTCAAATATAAATAAACGGAAACTGTCATAATGGAAAAAAAAAATTACAGCCATTTTAATTTTTGGTTTCTCTAAATTTAATCTAATTTAAGAGTGTATGAAACTTTATGTTATAATCCGGAATATTTCGTTGCACACAGATTAATGATACTGTACCCCGAAAGAAGAATGCATATATTGGGCAAAGGGAGATAATAACGACTAATGCTAGTCTTTTACAGTGACTGACTCTTTCGATGTTGCTGAAATATGAATAAAACTGAACTTGTTCGGGTCTGTTGGTATGTCTTTCATTATTGGTATGTGTATTGCTTACGATATTATGGGAATTAATAATTTGGGCATTCTCCATACAGTTCTTCATTATTCAGAAAAAACACTATATCTCGTTTTAGCGTGTATCGTATGTACATATGTTAAATAAAGTGTAAACTATAAATAATGTTTTTATAGTTGTTTGTCTGTCACAGACACAGACGAGTAATCACATTTGAATAATTGATAAACGGTGATGATTATTTTATGATTCAACAGTTCTCAGAATATCCGGAAATCTGTGTTCAATACAATGACTGATTTTGGTATTTACCGATTTTATAAGGTTGAATACGGTAAATCAATTAACAATGAAATACATTCCACATTCAAATGCATGGGAAATTGTCCTTCATTAAAAATTAAGCAAAAACATACTTCCAATCTTAATGACAAATTACCTCATTGGAGTGATGATCTAAGTATGTTCTCAACTTAATCTATCAATCTTGAGCGAGGTTTATCACATATAGTGCTAAAAATGTGTGCTAAACACAGCTACAATTTCCTTTCCATGTGGAACACACCTCATATGCATGCTCCTCGTCATCATGTACAAATACTATTGCACAGCACTAACTGATCAGCTGAGGGCAATCACCATTGATGACGTTTAATCTAAATAGGACATTCTGTTGCTATTTACCTGCTCATTAGAAGGCTGGAAAAATCACGAACTTTTGGGTCTCTATGTTCTCGTAAGTACTATCAGGATGAATAGATAAATATAAAGAAAAAGCATCATCCAAAGTATTAAAGTACTGGGTAACTGAACCATGTTTACTCAGTCTTTCATTCCGGATGTCAAGTGTCATTTCTCTGTTCTTGTTGAACTCTGCTAGTTTTCGTCTGTAATTCTTTTGGAAATTTAGCATGTATGATTCACTTCTCACCAGCCCCATTATGATAAAATAATTTGAACAGATAAGTGTTTCCTGTCAATACGAGACCATTGTCCATCGCTATTCCAACAATTACTGTTGCCATTAAAAATAAAAAATAGCTCTATTTTGTTGTTGTTTTTGTGCATTGTTTTGTTTATACTTCTTGAATCATTCTTTCCATTGCAACTCTGGCAAAGTATTAGTGTTAGCAATTATCTTTCGTTCTAGGTAGTAGTACTGGTATTAAAACAGCTCATTAACTTTTTAATCTCTGTACCGTTTTGTTGGATTTCATCATGTAAGTATTTCTGTAATTGTTTAATTTGGGATTGTAAAGTGCCATAGTCTTCTATCTACCTCTTAGTTTATATTTTGTCCAGTAGGTTGCAATCACTGCTTTATACTGAATATTTTTCCCGCCTTTCTCTTACATCTTGCATTGTTTGTAAAGCATTAGACAGGGTATTAAATCAATCTGTATTTAAACAAGTCCCGTGGATCATAAATCTTTTTCCTGCTATCGTCAATCTCAATCGGTATTTTAAACTATTGAATGTTTTTAGCTCTTTCAGCAATACTTTGTTCAATAAAAGACATTTTGTTGTCCATCTGTTCACGCCATGATTGTATATCTTTCAAATTATTATTCTCCAAAGTCTTATTCATTTGAGTCTTTGCACAAACTGCATCATGATACGGTTGTTTTTAAGTTTAAGTCATGGATTATCGATTAATCTAGTATTACATCTTTATCCTCTGCTTTTTCAACGGGTTTTAAAATAAGATCGCCAGAACCTCTTAAAGATATCTCTCCCATTCACTTATCGTCAAAAACAAATGTCACAGACATACCGTAAGAATCTATGATTTTTCCGTCTTTATCTTTAATGCTGACGTTTAATCTATTTGTAATACCCCTTTGCAATTACGTGTAATTACCATAAAATTGTAGGAAGCAAAGCCACCATAAAAAAATTTCAAACAGACTTTAGTAAGCACGAATATCGGCCATGAAAGTAATGTTTGGTGTTATTGAGCTGATTGAGGAAAATGTAGAAAAGTTCAGGTTACAAAACCCGCAAACTGTATTCGATTCAGTAGATGTCTGTGTCGAGCTATGTCTATTGAATCCCACCTTTAGTTGTGGTTGGGTATGTACAGTATGTAATTATTACTCAGAGTGGCGAGAACTTTAGAGTCGTGTTCCAAGCACTCGATATCAGTACTTTCTTCATTATCGTTATTTGCTGCCATTCCAGCTCTGATTTTTTTTTCATGTACATTTCAAGGTTATAGAAACCATTATGAATTAAAACAGTCTTTATTTCATTATTGTCTTTGATGTAATGAAATATGTCACTTTTCAGATCATTGGAAATATTGTAATACCCAGCAACGAAATCTATTCTCCGCAATGAATCGGATAGTTTACCATTTTCTCTTATCAGCAGGATTGGTAAAATAGATCTCCGTATCAGTTGATCTTTCTTTGGTAATAGAGATTTCCATTTGCAAAGGAAAGTTTGATACTGCCGAGAGTTAAAGTCTTTCTCTTTAATTTGAATATTTAGTTGTAACGCTTGTAGATTTCCTGTTTGATGTAAGCTTCTCCAAAATATATTTATCCTTCCGTATTTTTCCCTCCATCAACAAATCTTTTTTAGCCCTTTAATATCTTGACTCTCAGTGTTCTTTATTTTCTTCTTGAATGCATTTTTTATTTCCTTATTTATTTTATATTTATTAATTATAAAATTAAATTCCTCATGACTGATTTCATTAATGCTTATTGCCTACTACCCATATCAACAAAACTCTTTAACATACTTATGACAGATGTCGCTATCTCATCACGTTTCAAAATCTTCGCTATATAAAACGTTTTCTTAAATTTTTTTAGCAATAACTCTCAGCAAAGTTGGACCTCGCCCGCTAAAAGCCAGTGGGTTGATAAATACTGTAGCTATTTCTGCAACTCCTAAAGCTGCAACTCCCATCTTAAACGGTAGCCATATTAACCTCTACCCAGCTCAATATTGTATTCATTACCTTGTATTTTTTTCTAGCACCTGTAACGATCGAGCTCTTTAACAAAGTTTTTCATAATTTTGTTTTGTGTTTGTAAACTGAAATGATTACCGTGTACAATACAGTTGGTATTTTCTCTCATCAATTATATGAGGAAAATAGCCAGATTAGATTTAGAATTTTGAAACCGACATATCAGGCTTTTCTTTTTTTCTTTTTGGTGGTGGATCATCGGCGTGTTTATTTAAAAAAAAGTTTTCTTCGATTTGCCTTTAAACATTTTTTAATCATAGTAAATTCACAGTAACCAAAAGCTAAAGTGGCATTGAAATTTTTCAATTATGACAGTTTTCATTTATTAATCCGAACAATATAGCAAGTAGTAAGATGGATGAGGAATCTCAGACAGTATACGTTTAATTTAGTACTCTTTTCTTATAGCATGGCAACAATAAGACAGTATTATAATAATTGTATGGGATGGACAAATATTGTCATTTGTTTTACTACTTGTATACTTCAACCAATGATGCCTACGCTGTTAATAGATGGTAAATTCAATTTGACGATTTTGTCTGCAGACCGACAACAATTTTATTTATGATTGTAGCAATTCCGGAAGGAATTTTTTGTTATAACTCTGTTCGATATAAGATGCAGATTACTCAAATGGTCAATGATATATGATAATCTTTTTGCTATGCAGATCAAGACAACCACCACTATTGATTTTTAAGAACATTAAAATAAGTAAACTTTTTCACGCAGTACTTTTCCGGGTATCTATGTCTATCTCATTGTATCTCCATGTATCTCCAATTTCATTTCAACCAACATAACTGGGGCCACGGGTGACCGAGTGGTCTAAGGCGCTCGCCTTTACCGACCTCTGTCAGCGTGGGTTCGAGTCTTAGGTTCGGCCAATGTGATTATGTGAGAAAACTTGCCAGTAGCTTCCCGTGGGTCGGTGGTTCTTCCGGGGATTTTCCCGAGTTCTTCCTCCACCAGATATACTGGCCGCCATATATAGCCTATCATGTGCTGAAAAATGGCGTTAAAGCCATAAAACCAAACCAAACCAAACCAACACAACTATACTAGTGTTACTGCATATTTGTAATGGTACATTTACTGTATCTTCAAATGGCATACATGTAAAGCATACGTACTTTACATTCTGTGTATGTGACTTAGTTCTGTATATGAAAAATGTTTAAGACATTATGATGATCTTAACATGACCTGAAGTCACGACGTAAATCTCTTTAAAGACTCGGGTATTTACTTCCACAATTAAAAAAGGCCGGTCAAAAATGGTAGTCATGACGTAATCTTCTTGTTAATCTGTGACAGTATTTTCCTGCCTAAGCATTCAACCATAAGTGTTTTTGCTGCAATTCATCACAATATTCGTGTTAAAGTGACATTTTATATTCCCATGTATTTGACTTTAAAACAGGAAGACGAGCACGTGTCCAAACACACACGCACCTCTAAAAATAAAAACAAAAACAAATAAATATATATTTTGTGTGAATGGGTATCATAAATAATATGGGAAGTGGATTTGAATGACATTATAGCAAATAGATCGATGCAAAGCTTGTTTTCAGAATGATGTTATATAATTTCCAGGTGACATATTGTTCAAATGAAACAAAGAAAAAAACCCACAAAAAACAGAGTAACTGCGTTTATATTCCAATTACTCTCCATATCACACGCCTGTGTTCGCCCTGCCCCCCCCCCCCAAACAGTGACCCAGGGGTCATAAAGCAAATCCGTCAAAGTGTCTTCCTGTTATTAATGTACACGTTAAGTTTGATCGGAAAATGTTTCTAAATCTCATTGAAATTAAACTTTACATTCATGTGACGTTTGTATCTCACCCAGGATGGGAGCCAACGATGACGTCCCTTTTTTGTATATCTGACTTTGCCTCTCCCCCAGAAAGAACATATCCAGAAAGTTTCTTGAATTTCCACAAAGCAGTTTAGGGATATTTGGTAACGGACAGACGGGCGGACTATCAGACAAATATTGTCCCTCACCAAGGGACCCCCCGACAATATACTACACGTTATTTCACAAACTCGAAACTTTCTCAAATAATAATATAAATTAAACGCATTGAATAGCATGACACGCTCAATATTCAGCGAAAATGCAAAATTACACACATACACACACACACGCACAAAGACACACACACACAAAGACACACACACACCAAATGAAATTTAAAAATATTTATTTTATAATCGGCTCCTTGATAATCTAAGTCGTATTCCTCTTCTTCTTTTTTCCGTTTATTCTTCTTCATTTGTATGCGCACACAAAAGCAATCTTAAATGATTTCTTTCAATAGATACTGGGGCAATAAAATATGCATTTCTCATCTCCATTATCCTCATCATCTTCGTCGTCGTCTTCTTCTTCTGCTTCTTTTATTTTCGTCTTCTTCTTCTTCTGTTCTCTAATCTCATGATTAAACTTACTTACGACTGTATGTCTCAACCTTATACATCGGCGGCAACACTGTCCAAAGCTAAATAAGAGAACATCTTGGATAAGATTTGTTCATTTCTCACAGATTACAGGCCTTTATTTTCTATTTTAAGTAAATATTTAGCATCGTCCATGAAAAGTTTGTACTATATATGATGGCGCAGGAGCAGATTATGGATACCTCAAAAGAGGAGTCACTGAGTGAGGCGGATCCAGGATACCACAGAAGAGGGGTTACAAAGTGGGGTAGACCCATGATGCCTAAGAAGAGGGGTTACAGTTGGAATAGATACAGGACACCTCAGAAGAAAGATTACAGAGAGGGGCACATACATGATATAGCAGAGGAGGGCGGTACAAATGGGGCAGATTTAGGATACCATCACAATTGGTTTTACAGATGGAGTAGATCCAGGATAGACAGAGATTTTCAAAACACATTTTATAAATATAGATATAAAGCATACACCATAATCAGATTTACACTTAAAGTTCGATTCAGTTATTGCACGGAAAATACTTATGATACGACTGACCCATTTTTGTACCTCCGATTGGGTTCCTGACACGGCAGAACAGAGGGTTTGGTCCTCCACTTGGGCGTGTGATCTTTTTTGAAAGTATTTAGTAAACCATTTATGTATGTAGTAATTGATCATGTAAGAATAAGTACTATAAACTATTTACTGTGTTCAAACGTTTACCGGAACTCTCGGGAAAGACTTTGAACACTTAGTCTTCGCCCTTGGACTCAAACATGTCCCTCCTTCTCCGGTAAACGTTTGAACACGGTAGACCGTGTATTATTCCTATAGTGGAACTGTTCTCTGAAAAGCATTATGTCCACATACTGAACCTAGTCTACTATACAGGTATCTTTAATCACAAAATATCATTATTTCTCTGGTATTTTTTTTAAATCACAGAAACGTAATGCTTTCCTGAAACCACGAACGACGCAAACATTAACTTTGGCAATATAAATACTTTTTAATATTGTCACACTTCATGATCAAACCCCTAGTTTTCCTCACTCAATGAAATGATGATAACAAATGTTTTCAAAATCAAGTTCACAACCATTTAAACGCAAAGTGGGTAACCGTCTCTACTCACATATAAGTCGAATCCAACTGTAAACTGTACAGACTCAGATCAGCCGTAGCATAATGCGCCAACAGATCTAGGTATATGCTGTTTGCAGTTGGACTCGACTTATAAGGGAGTATTATCAATACCTTGCCCTCAAATGAGCGGAAACAAAGAGTTTAGATGACATTGTGCTTCCGTTATCAAATGACCTTCACTTTCATTGAAAATCATAGGCACTTCAATGCTAAGACAAACATAGGTGACGAAAGTAAACGAAGTGAATATACTATCTCATGAAGCTATGATGGACAAGGTCCATGTCAGCATTTACACCAATTATCAACAGCAGCTTCCATATAAAAACAAAATCAGTGCATGAGGGGTATGGTAATTGTGAAATTGAGTTCTCCAGATGGACTGTGAATTTAGATGAGAATTAATTACTGGGTCGACATGCGGGTATGTCTGCTTCGCACGAATACCTATACCACCAACTTTGTAGCATCATTTTTTGGTGATGTGTGCATGGGCGAGATGGTATATTGGCTGGTGTTTACAGGCAAGTTGATGGGTGCCGTAACCCGGGGATCCGGGTTCGAATCTCCGTTGACTACGAATTATTCATTCATATATATATATATATATATATATATATATATATATATATATATATATATATATATAGGAGTGCCGAAGCCACGAGTTAAAATATATTGTTTTTGGTATCACAGGATGAAATATATCTGGTATTTACGCAGGAAAAGAAAATATTTTTTTATTATATACCAAAATGTTCCTTTTATTATATACCAAACGTGCTCCAGAATCGAAGATTAGAAGATTAAACTCATTCTTCACCACAACATCCCCCACCCCCTTTTCGTAAATTCAACTCGCTTTCATAGGCTGATCATGTAAATATCAGCGACTAAATAGAGCGGTAGGATTGGGATGACCTAATCTGTCGCAGTAAGTCCGATTCAGTAATGTATCGCAGAGGGCTTATCACTGTTGTCAAGGAAGTAAAGGGAAATAACTTCATAGACACGCGAACGGCGTCGAGTCAAATTTCTTCAGTAAAAATTAATATCCATGTCTGAAATGTAATGCAATTTCTATTTATTTGTTCTAGCTCACAAAGTGCTCGCTTTTGTTGCTGCAGGTATAACTTATGTAGGCACACACAATCAAGCTTCGCATGGCTTGATGAGAAATCTTATATTTTCACAAGTGGAAATATATAGATATATTTTTCACATGTAAATATATAGAAATGAAAAAAAATATGAAACTTATTTCGCCAATAAGTTTCTATATTTCGCACTTAAGTATAGTCTACCATTGGAATTATTTCTATATTAAAAAATAGATACGTTTATGACTATAAAACCGAACTATTTTCGATGTAGAGTCATATCAATAGAATGGTCAGAGACTTTTTGTTTCATTATTTTCGGCAATTTAATGAGATTGACAAGTTTCCAGTCGAGAGTTTAACATCTTTCAGTATTACAAATATAGCGAATGCAACATGCCTGTTGTTTACAACACGTACGTATCCTTCATTGCACTATATGTTTCTAGGAGTACATGTCCATGAAATAGAGCTGGTCCTTGGTATTTTAGAGCCATGCACTTGTAGAAAACGGATTATTGTGGGTCCTGTAGGAACACTGACAACATAATAACTTATATTTGGATAGATAAGTAACTATGTACCATTATAAGGAAATGCATGACGCAGTTATACAATCAAGAATTATGTAAGAACTGCACATGTTAACAAACCGTGGTCACGGCGATGGTACTGAGGTCAAAACTGGAAAAAGAATATATACAAATATAAAACTTAACTATTTACGGAATGGTTAACTGAATGACTTTTGAATTAACATATAATGAGAACCAATGCTGAAACGTTGTAAGGTCTTGTAATGTTCTTGGCATCCGTCGTCAAATAACAAAGTGGTTATTGGAAGCACGCGCTATTCCAGAATTTAAGTCAAAAGAATGCATTTGTAAAGGTTAGCTGATGCAATTATTTTGCATTATTCAGTGTTTTATATTCAATAAAGGTAAATGTTATGCGACTAAAGTTCCTTTTAAGAGCAATATTTGCATTGTTAGATTGTCAGTGCAATAAAACTCGCAGATTTTGTTCTCATCCTGTGCTTTCACATAAATGTCAACAGGTTATGGCATCTCATTTTAGAAGTATCGATATGCCAATACTGGATAACTCATATTTTTGTATATCACAATACGAGATTTTAAAAAACCAAATTAAAAAATTCACCTGACGAATCAGACATGAGGGCATAGTTTCACAAAGCAATAAATCACCAGGCCACTCATATTTTCTGTTAGAGAGAAGATAATATTAGCCATTAAAATTAAAAACAAATGACTAGATCTATCAAGCTATGAAAACACTTAGGGAAACCAACATAAAATAATAATTTGATTTTTGTTTACACATCATAAATGAGTGCAAGCGCAAGTCCGCTCCCAAATTTCATCCTATCTCTCAATCTGCTCGTCAGCAGCATGACTTGTGCGCAATTTAAAACAAAAATAAAGGGAATCAGTCAAGTGTTATGCACATTTTTAAGTCGGATGCTGTAGCCATTTTTGCGTTCGGCTTAACAGTCAAAGCAGTCTGAGATTAAGGAATTTAAGCAAAATATCATATTCAAATATGTAAATATAGTAAAACATAAGTTACTTATAATTTATTTGTCAACAAAATAGGGTCATATTTTTTTAGTATGGTTTAGAATTAAGCATAGACTTTCTGAATTGAGGACCTGTGTTGGTATTAGCCTTTGTACCTATTGTCGACAAAGCAACAGTTGTTTTTTTGTTTTACAAAACTGTATCGTTTTGTTATTGTATTTGAGAAAGAGAAAATGCAATAAAAAGTATTTAAAACTTAAAGCCAGAAAGTATTGAACATTTTACGACACGATGGAAGCTTCATAGATGAATAGTGACGTCACCATATCAGAAAAACTAGTTTCTTGGAAAAGGGAGAAAAGAATTTCATTCCAATGGTGTGTGGTTTTAGACTTCATATGGAAGGAGAGAATACTTTGGTCAGCTTTTCGCTTGGCATGTATAAGTTAAGGAAAAATAGAGAAGTGTGGTTTTCAGACGTAAAATATTTCAAGGCACAAGCTTAAATCAATTTATTACATTTTTCAGGAGTCATTATACTCTTTAGCCATGCCTACAGGGACACCTGCTCATAACAGATACCTGTTAAGACTGAACACCTGATCATAACGGACAAATGTCTAGAGTGAACCCACAAGCAAATTACATAAATATATATTTAAACATTTAGTTAACTAAATCAGAGTAAGCACTTTGATTCTTGATGCGCAAATGCCAAACCAAAAAGGAAAGAAATTAACATGTTTTATAACGCCTTTCAATTTGCATGCATTAAAGGTCACATAGAAAAAGAAAATCTTCAATATGTACCTTTTTGACGAATTTAGTGACCTAATATGTGTAAATTAAGAGCTGCCTTTATGAGAAAGTTTATTCCCACTGAATGGCTAAAATTTAAAGCAAACGGTAACGTAGAGAAATCAAGTCCAAAATAACCTGGTGCTAACCTCTTCTGACTAAAGCTCTGTTCAATGTTATGTGTGATGTCATGGCAGTGTAAGCCAGCCATGAAATAAAATAGAAGTGTATTCTTTAAGAGAAATGAGCAAGGAAGAGGCATGCAAGTTATTGTTAAACGAACCAATACTGCAAAGATAAACTTTAGACAGCTTGCTCGATAAACTACAGGACACAGAATTAAATTTAAACAGAGTCTTTACTTTTCAGAAGATAGAGCAAAAGGAATATGAAGAAATAGATCAGGATCTAGAACAAATGTAGAAGGACGTGGCAGAGAAAATATATGCTTAAATAAGTATTAGATTGGGTTACTGCATGTAACCAACAATTTGTTGCTTATTGGTACCGGCTACGTTAAAAATGGAGTCATCGCCAAAGCCAACTGCACAGATAGAAAAATGACAGAGCCTGGTATTCTAAAGAAATACCTCACCTCTGGCGACCGACAAAGTTCAACCACGGAGAGTTTGAAAAGTAAATCAAATGTACAACCTAGCAACAACTAGTATATGCCGGACATTTTATACATTTTGTATATTCTACATGTCCAAGAATGACTATTTGGTTCATTTTATTGACCACGCATCATTAGACAGAGTTTTATTCCGCTTGTTGCTGCAAAAACTATTCTATTACAAGCTAGGGTCACCATCGAAATTCTCTTTCGATGAGTTAAAGCTGTTTTGTCAATGTCATTGTTTAATGTTTCCATATTCCAGTTAGTCTTACTAACCAGCACCTACGTATACTAACAAACACCAACGCTTACTAACCAATACACAGTGTTACTGACCAGCACATAAATTTACTGAACATCACCCACACGTACTGACAAATGCGCAGTTTTACTGACAAGCACCCACACCTACTGATCAACACACCGTCTTACTGACCAGCAGTGACATTTACTAGGCAATGCACATTGTTACTGACCAGCACCCATATGTACTGACCAGCACATTTACCTACTGACCATTACCCACACCTATTGACCAACACACAGTGTTACTTACCAGCACCCACATCTAATTAACCAACACCCACATATACTAACTAATAGACAGTCTTACTAACCTAGTGATCAACACCCACACAAACTGACCAATACTCACACCTACATACATATGTGTAAAGGTAGGATGTAAAGTAAGATGGTCAAGTAATTAAGAGAATTAACACCTAATTTTAGACAGACAATTTTGCAAAAGAAAAAAAACTGATGAAGGGAAGACTCTTGAACAGAATGCTACCTAGTGGCTACATACATATATACAAGATGTATATATAAAGCATTACCTATGCCCTATATTATGATGGTGGTGTCACTAATTTGCATATATTGTATTGAACTGATGTTATAAACAGGTGTAATCAAGACAACCACCTTATAAGATAACTAATATGGCCATGCCTAAAGGTAATGATAAAATTTTAGCGAAGACTTGTAAAATATGCCGAAGAAAAATTAATCTTACAGCTTAAATTAAAGGTAGTACTAAAATCTGAAACTGACACAGAATTAGTAGAGACTAAAAAGTCCTGACAAAATTGTCAAATATGGCCAAGACTAAAAGTAATACTAAAAAATGTTGCCGAAACTAAAAGTAATACGGAGTCTACAAAAAGTCAGAAAATAATATGATCGAGACTAAAAGTAACACTTAAATTCCGAACTAATACGAAATTTAGAGGAGTCTAAAAAAAAAAAATATGTCCCAGACTAAAAGTAATAATAAAATTCAGAAACTAAATATGAAATTTAGTAGAAACTAAAAACAATTAGGAAAAAATACAAAATATGACTGAGACTTAAAGTATCATAAAAAAATTGGAAAAAGCTGCAATCTAGCGAATGCTAGAAAATTTTTTTTTAGAAAAAATTAAAATTTATGTAAATAGAATTTATACAAATTGAAAAAGAAATAAAAACCTGAAAAGTTTGAAATTTTAATTCTTTTTTTTTAGATTGTACACGTAAAATGTTAAACATTTAAACAAATTATACAAGTTTAGCAAAGCTTAAACAAATCCAGGAAAAATTTAAAACTTTTAAAAGTAAAAAGAAATTCAATTTAAACAACACAAGAATACAAAGTTTTACAAATTGTATCAAATATTGTTAAGGTAGAATTTAAAATCTTTTTAATAAACGTTTTAAAACTAAATTTAAAAAGAATTAAACACGAAAAGATTACAAAATTGTTTTAGTGTTGGTAATATTGAATAGTGTTTCTATTTCTGTAAACCTCGGTTGCCCTGAAAAGGGCCGTTGCTGTGGGGGGGGGGGGGGGGACAAAAATATAGGTTGTTAACACACTCTTTTGATGCGGTCTTTAGAGCGATGAGGACTAACACCAAATGACCATCCATTGCCTACCTTGATTATCCAACACCTCCCAAACACACACACTCACACACACACATAAACAAAACGAGGGAAAGCTGAATTATGTAATGGTCACTAATACACATAACAAAAATTATCCTTGCAAACAAAGCAGATGACGGAGTTGGAATACTTGAGGGTCACTCACGCTTACTTATGGACAAACAAACACAAACGTGTCCCTAGAAATCAAATAGTCTTTTCTTCTGTCCCATCGTCGTGATTTATTGTCTCATTGGAGCAGCTATTGCAGACTTGAGTTTGCAACAAGACGACAAATAATTGTGGATAATTTTACTCAGCAGTTGTATCGGGTATCTTCTTCATTATCCCTTGAAACGACAAAGTCAGGAACAGCAGCCACAACCAGTAGACTCAAAGTCATAGCAACCATTTGGAACCGTTAGAAAGTCATCTTTTCAAGTCAAGAGACAGCAGCAATTGAACTATGAATAATCAATTTTAGTTGACTTTGCCTAGTGACAGTTTTTTGTACGTGTTTTCCAACAACACGCTGTGTTGTTTCACGGAAAAATTACATCAAGCCATATAAGTAGACCACGATGTTCATTGGGAAGTGTCTTTTGTAGAAATTATTTATCCCACTCAAGACTTGAATATTACCGAGGATCAAAACAAGCTTCGTCGTAGAAATACTCAAGGGAAAAGTGCAAGAACATTTGGCCAAACATGATCCTGGCTAAAAAAAAAAAAAAAAAAAAAAAAAAAAAAAAAACCGAGGCAGCCAATCCCAATTGGATGTGCATGACATGAGAATTCCTGCAGAATATTACTTAATGCTCGACATCGATACTATTTGAAATGTTTTCAACGATCAGTTTCACAATCACAGATTCATACACATTCTATAAAAAGGTTTGGTTTCTTTGTATTAACGGTATTTTTTAACATTACTGGCTATATCATGCCGAGAAAGAGGGAGCTAAGTGCCTTTTCATAAGACACACCGAGGCAGCCGACATGGCCAGGTTTGGGCAGGTATCGAACCCGCGACCCTTGGATTACGTGTCTGACGCTCTACCAACTGAAATGACGTAACCATTCCATGCAACTGATACATCCTCGGCCTTTTCGGCCATATCGAAAAAATAAATAAATAATAGGTAAACCGCCGCCATTGAAAACTGTATTCGAAACTATTTTTGTTCACCTGACGTTTCAACTATCATTTAAATACCTACACTTGTATTTTTAATGTTATTCCTGCGTCAATAAAAACTTAGGAAATTATTCATTTTAAATAGCCTCAAACCATTGCTTACGTTGTTTTTAGTAATGACAGGTCATCGAGTCGTTGTGACGTCGATAAAATTATTTTGGCACAAAAACAAGCGGGAGCTTGAGTGCAGTTCAAAATGTCCACTATTCACATCCGAAGGTTTTATCTCGCATAAGACGGAAAAAGCCGAGGAAATACTTCGTAGCTCCATTAACTTTTAAACTACTCTCTTGTGACGTAGGTAAACAACGCCACTGCCTGCACAGACCGTTTAACTCCGGTGTCAGCCTCATTTTGAGTTATCATTTCAGTCATTTTCCCGCTGACGTTTGGCGAAAAACAGATGAAATGTTAACAATAACAGTGCTTGACTTGCTGTTAAAATGTTCAAAATTTATATATATTCGCTACGTTATTCCCAATCTCTTGAAAAATGAGGTGATGAGATAAGTATAAGAGTACGCGTTTAGTATGTCCTCGGCATTTTCCGTCGTATGCTAGATATCACCTTTTAGTGTTAGTTGCATTGCGAGATAGGAGAGAGCGCCACATGGGGAGAAGTGCCAAGAAATCGTGGAGAGATTGGACGTAAAATGGCGTTGTTGCAACTTCTATCTCTCTCGAACTAATAAAGCACTGCTTAATGAATTTTAATAATTGCAAAAAATGTTCAATGAAATAAAATGATAAAAACAACGAAAAGTATACGAAACTTTGGGAAATCATTAACAATTTACGATCTGCCCCAAGTCGGCCACGCAAACTTTATGTTGCAGAAAACTGATGTGATCTTAATAATAGTGTCATACGGGGGAAAACAAAATCACTCCCCAGCAAACACTTTTCTTTGTGTATTTGATTAGAAGACTCTATGATCTTCAACTGTGCACATTTAATGGTTAAATACTCATTAATTTATTATTGTATGGGTGTATGCTGGCATTGTAATTTTTTCAGCCTTTTCAATGTCAGGACCCTTACTTGAGGATATATATTAATCAGAAATGCATATCACCCTATTCATTTCTAAATGATTTTGCTATATAAGAATAAAAATGTTTAAAAAAGTTAAATATTCAAACATTTCAAAAGCGATTTTAGTCACAAAACAGTCCGTTTCCCGCAATTTTATCGTCGATTGCGATCCAAATGAAACTTATAATATTCACTATCAAATTGGAATAAAAAAGCTTAAAAACGTTTTACACTGAGGAATAATTCCGTTTTAGAAAAGTTCTTTCAATATATATTATTTAAAATAAATTAACTTCCTTCTGAGATTTAACAATAAAGAAAGTTTTGAAAAGCTTTATTCATATTTCCTCAGCTTTCAAACTTATGAACAGATCAAAACATTCAAGTCATGAAAATTGTAAATAAGCTCATCACACTAAGTTGGGATGAATTCGGGTAGTTATGCTCGTGGTAAATTCCAATAAGATTAATTGTAGTTTTAGTTGATATGGCTTTTAACGCGTACATTCTCATGAAATATATTTTTTACGTCTAAAGTATATCAAGGACTTTGCTTGAAGACGACCTATTTCGTCAGAAATAATTAAGTATTTTGAATACTGGGAGCAGTAGTATAGACTATGAGAGTTCTGGCGCACTAACTATATTTTCAAATTTTATACCAAAACTGGACCAATTAACAAAGAATTTAAGGTGATGGAAAGTGCACGGAATATATATATATATATATATATATATATATATATATATATATATATATATATATATATATATGTATATATATATATATATATATATATATATATATATATATATATATATATATATATATATATATTATATTGACACAAAAATTCAAAACGGTTTCCCACCGTTTCGAGCTAAATAATCTCTTCGTCACGGGAATAAACAGCTTACATATACAAAACAGGCACTAAACACAAAATCTAAGATAAATTCAGGATTCATACATGTTAAAATCAGAGGGGGTATTTACAACAAGAGATATAATAAAAAGTTGTACAACAATGATAATAATAAACGCGCGTGTTATTTTGTCTATCACATAGGGAACAAACATGTTTTGACCTAATTACATGTTGTGAACAAAGGACTGAAACAGAGCTCGACGAAAAATCAACGCCATCTACAGGATTTGCGAAAGAAATTATATCCCGGTAGAGTTATGCATGGAGGTTCTAAACGAAAGATGTCAAGAGAATTGTGCTGCGGGATAATGGACAACAATAATAATAATAATAATAATAATAATAATAATAATAATAATAATAATAATAATAATAATAATAATGACAATAAAATAATTTTAAAAAATATTACATGCTACTATTTGGGTAAATATTATCGCAAAAAAATCAGTACGGGTGAAACACTGATGACTGGCTGTAATTTTGATAAGACTGCAAGGTGAAGGTTAGATTTTATCAATTGGTCCGAAATCCCGATGAGTTTTCAATTGTAATATCCAGTATAGTTCCTTACGTGTGCGTTCTGTATCGGTCAACCCCAATTTTTATTTAATGGGCAGCATCTCAAGGGACTCAACTAAATGTCCAGTCAAGTTGTAGTGGTTGGCTACTTTCGCGTTGATTTTGTTGCGAATGTGGCTTTTATTATTATTCATCTGCTTTCTGAAATCAACGGTTTTGCCAGCATATTGAGTGGCACAGATCTTGCATGTCAGAAGATAGATTGCATTCTTTTCTCGACATCCTAACTTTTATATATATATATATATATATATATATATATATATATATATATATATATATATATATATATAGATAGATAGATAGTTAGATAGATAGATAGATAGATAGATAGATAGATAGATAGATAGATAGATAGATAGATAGATAGATAGATAGATAGATAGATAGATAGATAGATAGATATAAGAGAAAGAGATAGTCCGAGACAGACAGACATTTATCCATATGAATACACGGATAGCTTTGAAAGGTTTAATGAAACATGTAGACCACGGATAGAAAAGTTCTCCTCATCACTGAACCATTCAAACATATCCAAAGAAGATCACAAGTATGTTCAGGATGTTATGAAAAATTTTGAACTGAATACACTCGATATTCTATTACGTAAAGAAAGATGATTGGCTTCTGACATGGGGGAGATCAGTATTTACTACCATGGTACCCAGTTTGGCAGGTATACCTTGACTTGAAAAGATACATAGAAATGCAAAGTTTAATTGTATATCTGAACACATGAACTGCATAGCAAACAGGTATTCTTCTAAGAGTGCTCCGTGTAATATTCTTTGTGCAGGTTGTTAAATAGAATCAAATAATTTAAGACGAAGAAAGACCATCGAACTTTAGGTGATATAGGACAAAACATAGTAAATAGAAAAACAACCTTAATATATTTCATAAACATATTGATTTTCTAGACAAAATAAAAGAATGTAGAATATGAGCTCAATTTTTAGGAAAAATAAAAATTAAAAACAAAACAAAACAAAAAAAGACAGTTATTTTATAATCTATAGACTGCATAACTGTTTTGTTCCACTGTGAGGGAGAAAACATGATCTACCTTGAAAACATTGGAGTAAATGCAAAAATAATTTTGAAAAACAATAAATTCTGGCTCTAGGTGTTGACTGGTGTATTACCGTTTATCAATGCCAATGCACATATTCTTTGCGATGATAGTTTCGAACTTTACATAATAACCTGGGTTCAAAGGTTTGGGGTTGTTTCAGGAATGGTGTTATTATAATGCATCCTTAATGCTAACTACTAAATTTACATAGTTTGGCAGCATTATTGGATATTACGACAACAGAAAAGATTATGTTATGAATGATGTTGCGCTTACAAATAAAAAAAGATTAAGCAGTAATTTACATAAAAATTGAATTATTTAACGAAACTGGTAAAGTGTCACAAATATTGCAAATCAAAGATGGACAAACAGAGAAAATCTTCTAATGCAAGTCTTTTGGGAAAGTCTGTACATGACAAATGTGATAAGCATGCAAATTGAACAATGACTGAACAAAACTCGGCAAGACGGTAGCATCTTACCCATCCTTTTCTCAATTGTCAATCCCAATTCCTTGTATATTTATTGGTTTTACCATTGGATTAATATTTTCACATTACATCAACATTCTGTGGACTTTATTCATTAATTACAAGGAAAGTTTCAGTAGCACATAGTCTTTATTTTTCAGCTACGTAGTTAATTTGTCATGGCTTTCAATGTCACATACATTCCGTTAGTCTTCTTGTCATAGTCATATAACAACACAAGTCCCCATGTGGGACTGGTTAGCATTTGTCCATCACTCTCATTGCATATATCTTTATGACCTGTTATACATGTGTTCTTGTTTTCAAGCATTATCTATCTATCTAGCTGCTAACAGCATCTTTTTTATGACAGCATTATAATATTATGGCATAAAACGCAATCAAATTATTGAATTATTGCTTGAAAGAAATTACCCTTGTGAAGATATTTTTTATAAATAAAAATCCGTTGTCCAAAGCATAATGGTCGTATCAAACAGATAGCGTAATAACCTAGATGATGACAACAAATGTGATGTCATTATTGCAATGTGACGGGAGTCCGGGTTGCCAAATGGTCTAAGCCGCTTGCCTGTACAGATCACTGACATCTCACCGGTTCGAGTCTCGGGCTCGGCCAGCGTGGGTATGTGAGAAAGGCTGCCAGCAGATTCCCGTGGGTCGGTGGTTCTTCCCGAGGCTTTCCCGGGTTCTTCCTCCACCAGATATACTGGCCGCCATGTATAGCCTGTCGTGTGCTGAAAAATGGCGTCAAACCAACAAAAATACAAATTGTAATGTAACTGGCTAATTAAAATTAGTGAGAACAAATACTACTCAATAAGAAAATGTTAGAAATCATACTAGCAGCATCTACTTTGATAATGATCTCTTAATTAATAATAACTAATAATTAGTGTTCCTTTTTATGAGGATCTTCAGCTTCAGATGGCTCAATTTTGGAAAATTACAATTTTACGTTTTCATTTCTATTTTGTGCATGTATATCTTGAGCAGCGGGGCTCTGTGGTAAAGATTAATAATAAGAAAAATAAAATCAGACTTAAAAAAAGAAGAATATTGCGGCTTATGACACAGACTTTCTGGCTTATGACACAGACTCTCTGGCTTATGACACAGACTTTCTGGCTTATGACACAGACTTTCTGGCTTATGACACAGACTCTCTGGCTTATGACACAGACTTTCTGGCTTATGACACAGACTCTCTGGCTTATGACACAGACTTTCTGGCTTATGATACAGACTTTCTAGCTGCATCTACAAGAAGCACTTAAAAGTTTCAAGGGTTTTTGTCATCGTAAAAAATAATAGTAGGTTTTAGCAGTAACGTTTTTATAAAAAGTTCTTATTAAAATACCCCTTTTCTGAAAAAAAAAGCTAACTAATTTTTACACAATCGCCATTTATATAAATCTCTTGTCAAAATGTACCCTGACTAATGGTCGAGTCCTTGCGGTTCAAACTTATATTGGAGGATGTGCAGGTATGTGGGCCTGGTTCACTGAAAAAATAGGTACAAAGGTGTCCAATGCCATTCATTTTGCATCGTTCAAAAACAAACATGCGAAATGTTGGCACAAAACTCTACTTTTTTGTCGCAAGTTACTTTGATTGATCAGTTCCTGCATCAACTTCCTGATAGCGGTTCTGCATTTAAGTGGCGTATCGATATGAACAGTCTAGGCATCCGCTGCACCTGTTACCCATTTCTACCATTGTTTGCGCATCCAAATATGCGTATTGATTAATTAATTAATTAATTTGTATTTACTTTCGTGTATATATTACATATTTGAACCTAATTCGTAATCGTCATATCATAATATATCAAAATAAACATTTACCTTTTTAAATCATACAGTTCTCAATACTAGGAACGACATATACAAATCTGTATGTATAAAAAATAGAACATAAGAAAAGACATCGTGCGATAAAATAGTTAGATGTTCCTACACATAAAAACAACACGAAACTTATTGGATGGATTTTGCATTTTAAAGTTTCAAAATTCCAGGAAAATCTTTGTTGTATGATAGTTCGATCTTTATTGTCTGATATACTTAGAATATAGCCCTTTAACATACCGTTGTATGGTGCAAATCTCACAGAGCCCCGTGAGAGGTCTGCCTGAACGAGACTAACGAAGATCTGATAATGGTCTATACAGACAATTGTAACTCTCAGAATGAGGATTATTAAAACTCTGGTAAAGTCGTTGATTGGTTGGCAAGTTAGTCAGTGTTTATAACAAAGCACACATAATATAAATGCACAATTCAATCATATTTTGTTTTTGTTTTGGACCCATCACAATGTGTGTGTGTGTGTGTGCTTTCCCACGAAAATCTTAAAAATCTTCAGACTGTGACACTAACTTACAGATTACATAAAGGGACACTCATTGCCCGCTTTGACATCAATACGTTCTACCAGTTCTAAATTACATTATAGATATGTAAATATGTTCACATTTATCGATTATATGCACAAATAGTGCTGATGGTCTATAGTTAGTGTATTTTTCAGACAAAAGAAGAAAAGAAGAAAAAAAGAAATGAGCGACACCTATCGGTAACAATCAATTGTACAGAATTTGACTTCGCTCGAAACCGGCTTAAATTGACAAGCCAATATTATAAGTCGGTAACTAGTCAAATCTGGGTCTACCGATCATCTAGTCGTGTAGCGGTGTACATAGTAGGAAGCAGAGAAAACGGTAAACCAGACTATTGGGCGCAGTGCATCATGGAAAAAAGTACATCGATTTAGTACCTTCACTAAGATGGAGGATGCTCTTTCTGTGCGGTTTCTCAAGCACCAGATGTGTGACGTAATTGTCAGCGAAAGAACTTGACCAGACTCTCGGTCGGAGTGGATCTCTCAGAGCCACACGAGAGTCTGGTTGAACGAGACTAACTTGTTTTATCTTTATTTAGGGCTTTATTTAGGGGTTAAGCGCATGTCGGAGTGGATATGAGAAGTAGTGCAAGAGAGAGAGAGAGAGAGAGTAATGTACTGATCCCGCTATTGACAGTCCACTGCACCAATTGCACTCGTTTACAAGGCTAGTTCACTGTACCTTTTGCACTCGTTTACACGGCTAAT